>APFE031617305.1:195082-229633 GCA_000404065.3 Pinus taeda | reverse complement strand
TAATATTAATAATTTTTTTTTTTTTTTTTTTTTTTTTTTTTTTTTTTTTTTTTAAGCTTTATTTATTATATTATTTAATTGTTTGGGTAAATAGATTCCAATTTTATATAATATTTAAATGGATTTTTTTTAACATTTTATTTATTATTTAAAGTTTTTGTTTTTGGTTATTTTAAATTATCTAATTTGGTTTTATTTAATTTATTGGTTTTTGGGTTAAATTTTAAATTGTTTATTCAATTATGTTTTTTGGAAAATTATTCTTTTTTTTTTTTCTTTATTTTGTTTTTTATGTTCGTAGATAATTTTAAAAATTTACTTGTTATATCTTTTTAACAATTGTTTATTTTAGTTTAATTAATTCTCAATGTTTATTTTATATTTTATTTTAATTTAATTTCTTTTTGCAGTGTCCATGTCGATTATCGACTAGCAACCCACCCCATTATTTGTCAATTTTAAAGTTGCTGTTATAATGGATCAAGTCTGCCCCGACAATGTGTCAATTTCATGGTTGATTTTTAAGTTTTCATTGCAATGGGCCAAGTTCGCCTATGCTACGTGTCGATGTGATTGTTGATTTTAAAATTTTTGTTACAATATGTCAAGTTGTCTTAGACTAAGATTTTAAAATAGCTACACTTTTAGCATTAAAAAAAGAAATTACTCTTGGTATAATGGCTCTTTCATTCATGTGTTCATTTTTTAAGTTTTTTTAGTCATATAAGTTTTCCATAATGCCATGGTTGAAATATGCTAAAAACTTAAGATTTTATGTAGTCATGTTATTTTAAGGTTTTTCTTAGTCATGATATGGTTGAAAACAATTACAAGTATTTTATCGTTAACATCATGGCTGAAAATTGTTGGAATTTTAAGGCTTTTCAGAGACATGATATTTTATCTTTAATGTCATGCCAGAAAATCATTGGAATTTTAAGGTTTTTCGAGGTCAAAATATTTTATCTTTAATGGCATTGCTAAAAAATATTGAAATTTTACCCAAAATAAAAAAGACTTTATCCCGATATTAACACTTTTCGTTTTCGAGTGCTTTTTGCACATAAAAATTTGGTTTTCTATTTTAAAAAAATGTTGAAATTTACCCTTAAAAAAATCGTCGTTCCAACATACACATTTTTCGTTTTCGAGCATGTTTTTTTGGGTTTTTGTGCTAGAGTTCTCGTTTTAACGTTACAGTTCATGTTTGATTGGTAACTTTGTTCCAGTTCACTTGATGGTATTTTTTCCCAATGGTTTTGCCTCCTTGCCTTATGAATTTGTTGATGCTTTTGTTAACATTGTCAATAATACTTTTAGGTGCCAAAAGAGATAAAGATTGATAAATTTAAAGAGTGGACAAAGAGTACTTTACTAGAATTAGTATGCCTACTATATTCAACCAATTTGTGTCCCAAGAATTAATTTTCTTCTTGATTTTGGAAATGATGCTTATCTAGTCCTTAGGTTTTTATCTTTTGATGGAAATGAGAAGACCTAAATAATTGAAAACGGTCTAATATTTCTCCCATTTGAAGCCAAGAGTGTCTATTATTTCCTGCATTTTACTGTCATGGGTGTTCCACCCATAGATCCTACTTTTATTTGCATTACTTTATTCACGTGAAGCCATAATACAGTCTTGCAAAATTTGCTTAAATCTCTTGGCTAGGATTAAAAAAGCATCCCCAAGCATAATTGTGTCGTCTGCAAATTGGGCATGGTTCAACGATTTGACTCCTTTGGCAATATGAATGCCAATCAAATCTCTATTATGACGGGAAACTTTTAATCTTCTGCTTAGAGAGTCTGGCATTAAGATGTAAATAAGTGGAGACAGGGGACAACCTTGTCTTAGTGCCCTTCCAACTTGAAAGAATTGTGTGGGTATTACATTGACTAGAGAAGCTATGGAAAACTTATACAAGCCTTAATCCATTCAACAATTTGGGAGCTAAGACCAAAATTTTCCAAAATTCTGAGAAGGAAGTCATGCTCGAATCTTTCAAAAGCTAAAGCCATATCCAGTATTGCCATTGCTTTGATTTTATAGGCAATGATGGTCTGAATTGCTTCTTGGACTAAAATTACGTTGTTTGTGATCTGCCTTTTGGCTATAAAACCACTCTAATATCAATATATTTATGACTTTCTATATATATATATATAATATACTCTTCAGTTTGGAGGTATAACTTTAGAGATAATTTTGTAGGAGGCATTGAAAAGGTTTATTGGTCTAAATCGAGCAAAGGAGATTGGATTGGTGTCCTTGGGGATCAAGGCCATAAATGTGGAATTGGTTCCTCCCCAAATTTTCTCTTCCTTTTTGTCCCTTCCAACATTTTACATATGTAATGTTTTATTAAAAGCTAGAAGGCTTTGTAAAAATGAATGGTGAAACCGTTTAGCCCAGGTGCCTTGTCGACTCTTAAGCTTTGGACTGCTTCCATTACCTCTTCTTCCTCAATGGGCTTGCACAACTCGTCATTTTCTTCTTAATTTATGCTAGCTGGAATTTGCTCAAGCATCATGTCTACACTTTGCTTTTTGTGTTCCTGCCTTCGACCTTAAGCCAAAGACTTCTTGATTGTAACCTCCATTTTTCTTCTTCACTTCTACTTATGCTCTAGATTTTAGTTGTAAGCTCTTTTTATAAGGGTATGTGTTGTTCTTCAACAAAATTGCTTCTCATTTGCTGATAGAGCTCATCTAGTTGGTGTTTTAAGTCTGATTTTTCTTGATTCAGTTCAACATATTGCCCTTTTTCTCAATCTTTTAAGGCTTTTTCACCATTTTTAATTTTGTTTCAAGCACAAAGGATGGTGATCCTTCAACATGGTTACCCCATTTCCTTTGTATTACTTCCACTACTCTCTCATCTTCTAACTATGGAGGGTTGAATCTGAAGGGAATTGGACCCATGTGCTCTTTCTATGTGATAGTTAAAGATATGGCCTTATGATCTGAAGTTCCATTTTGTATTATCTCGAATCTTATGTCAATTTATTCTAATAGTAAATTCCTTAACAATGAAATTGTGTCATGTTTGGCTGCTATATTGTGTTCCACTGTTCTTTTCTTGGACCAATTGTATGCACCTTTATTTGGCACTACATCCATTAACTCCCATTCAACCATTAGATCCACCATGTTCTCCCTATATGGATCCTTGATTATGTTGCCTCCTTTTTTCTCCTTACCTGAGATTATTGTATTAAAATATCCTCCTATTATGACTTCTTGTATATATTTGAGACTTTCAGATTATCTAATGTGTTCTAGAATTCTTCCTTCTCTGTATATAGGGTTGGGGAGTACATGTATTATATAACATAGATCGTTCTCGAGGACATGTATTTCAAAACGATTTTAATCCAAAATTGGTTGTCTTTTGTTTCTAGTTCTTGATAGTTATATGGGTTCCATAGGGTGGCAAGGCCTCCCAAGGCCCCTCTCGCACTGATTATTGCACTTTTGTTACTGACCCAAAAAAATTGTTTGACTTTTTCAAACATGATTGCATCAATTTTTGTTTCCTTAAGGAATAAAATGTTTTCTTTCTCACTCCTTATTATATCCTTTACTGTTAGGGTTTTGATGGGGTTCACGAAACCTCTTATATTCGAGAAATTATTTTCATTGAGAGGTGTGCAAATATGCTTCCTCCCCCTCGTTGTCCTTATATTTCTTTGGTTCATTTCTAGAATTTTGCTAATGTTTGTATTGTTTTTCTAATGTTTTCTACTTGTCTAATATTTTCTCCATGGCAGTGGCTTCAACTCATTTCTCCTTGTTAGGTTTTCTTCCCATTTTTTTGAGTCCCTTTTCAATATGCTCTAGATCTTCCCCATCAGTCCAAGAGTTTGATTTCTTCTTCTTGCTGGAGGGGTTGATGTTCCTATTAGGACAAGGAACATGAGACCCTTCATCGTTAAGAGGTTTAGATGGGAATCTCTTTTTAGAATCTTGGGGATGAGACTGTGTGGGTTGAAGAGAAACATCTTGGGTGAGGGTAAGAGGAGTGAATTTAATGAAAAATCAATTAACAGGATCACAGGGAGGGGGGTTGCTTTGTCCAATTGAGGTTTTCTCATTTTTAATGGGGAGGAAGATATGACAAGAGAGGGGTGAAGACCAACTAAACCAGTAGGAGTGTCATCAGGTTTAGGGCATGCAAAATATGATGTTGGGTTACCAGTTTCAGGAAGGATAGTCAAAGGGTCAAAATGATTAGAAGGAGCTGCAGTCAAAACCTCTTTATTGGATGAATATCCAGCTTTGACATGCCTTGCAGATGTTTTCTTAGGGACTTGCCATTCTCCTATAGGTTGAGACTCGCTTGCAGAAGAGGATTTGGACTTGCAATCTTTAGTAAAGTGTCTGTATTCATGACAAAGCTTGCACTCATAAGGGATTTGTTCATAATCTAGAGTCTGCTTGTGGATCCAACCTCCATTTTTTAGGATTATTTTCTTTGGTAAACCTTGTTATAAATTAAATTATACACAAATATATGCACAATCATATTATTTACCTTTAGGCTCATGACCATATATGAATTTTCCAAGAGAATTTCTTATGAAGATGAGATTGTCAGCCTATTATGACACTTGGTGGCCAATATAATTTTTTTGATTTTTTATTTTTAATTTTTACAAATAATGAAATTTTTATAAATATTGAGATTTGATGTGTGTATTATTATGACACTTAGTGATATATAAAATTTTATTTTACTTTTTATTTTTAAATTGATTTTTATTTCTGACAAATTCTATTTATAACCCTTGAAATTAGTCATTTCATCTATATGAACCAATAAGAAAATAGAAATTCAAATATAAAAAATTATTTTAATTTTCAAAATATTTAGTTTAATAGTTATTTTTTTCAAAACTTTAATAAACCTTATAATTTTATTTTTATTTTAATTTTAAAACTAATTGAAAGTCAAAACATTTTGACTATAAATGATTACAATATAACTTGCCTTCGACAGGTATAAAAATAACTCAACTTAAACTTAAAGTGTTTAATTTCCCTTGATCTCACCAACAAAAAATTAACATTGTTTCACCCTACAATGAAAAGAAAGGTACTTGTAGCATCGTTTCAATTTATTTTAGGAAGTTTGTTCTTCTGAGAAACAAATTTGTATATTTTTGTTTTTGGCAATTTTTTTTGCAATTTTTTTCATATTTGGACAAGAATTTGTTGGAATGATCAACTTGAGCTATATAATATGAGTGTCACAAAAGTTTTATGGAGGTTGATATCTCTTATGCATTTAAAATGAAGTTTAGACAACGAAAAATTATGATTTTCACAAACACGTTCTTGGGACATTATAGGAACATAGATAGAGTTGATGACAAAACAAGCAACGAAGCTTCATGACAACTTCTTTGTACACCTTAACTTGCATCACATACACAAGTGCTCTCTAAACCGTGGAATAAGATCACTCATAACACAACTCTCTTAGGCGTGACCTTAGCAAATTTTCCCATGAAGTTTATCACCAAATTCCGACAAAAAGACAAAAACACAGAACAACTAAAGTGAGATCTCTCAATGTATAGGAAAATATTTTTTGAGATATAGAAAGAAATACGAGGACATTAGTTTTAACCAAATTAAAAATTTAATCAATCGTTATTCTGCATCAACCTTTTAAATTATAATATTAAAATTTATTATTTTTAATTCCTTTTAAATAATCTTCTTCTTTTTCCAATGAAATATCCAAGCAAATCCACCCAAAGGGATCATTTTTCATCGACTTATTAGTAGAGCCTAACCTCAAGGGTGTTGAGGAGAATGACCTCATGATCTCTCATTAACGAGGTGCTTTAACAATGGAAACTCGACCAATTGAGCTAACCCTTGGGCCTAATTCCTTTTAAATAATCATAATCAATCAAGTGAATAATTAAATTTGACAAAAACAAATTAATTATTGGATTATTATAGGGATAATCTAAATGTTATAAGTTTTTTCTCTTTCTTTGACATATTTTCTGATTAGTTTGCACAAAATCTAGTCAAAAGTTGTTTGAATGACAAACTTGAGTTTTTAAATTTGTAAAGACTAAGTGCTTCAAGGTTTTTCAAGGATCTTAATCCATTTATGCACTTAAGTATACATTTCAAGCAACAAAAACTAGCAATCTCGCCAAGAATTCTATCACAGATTTTCGTGAAAAAAGACAAAAACGTAGAATAATTAGACATTGCCATTATTATATCATTAACATTGATACAAAGGGTTAACCCTTTACTTGTTATGATTCTTGTGCCCTAAAAATGATAAGAAACCAATAATTGAAATCCACTTTGAGGGGGGAACCTCCTTTTAAAGTAAATACAATGAATAAGGCAAAATTTTGATGATCCTAATACTAGGTCTCCTTAGTGTATATATATGAGACACATGATACAATTATAACAAAATGGGAGAATGAGGGGTTCTAGCCTACATAAAAATGTAATCTCTCAATATATAGGGTTTAATAAGGGGTTTTTGGGATAACATGGGGCTTAACATGCCTCTCCCCTTCAAAGAAGTGTTTTCCTCAATACTTGACTATTTGTGGATGTTTATGTATGAAAACTCATATTCCCATGATGCTTCTTCCATTGGTAGGTTCTTCCATTTGACAACGTACTCAATAATTGCTCGATTTATCAGTTCTTAATCCTTGTGTGCAAAATTGTTTTTGGTTCTATGATTATTTACCCTTCTTCACTAATCTTTGATAGAATAGTGTGGATTGGGATCTTATCATGTACACATGAAGATGAAGGCAACTCCAACTTGTAAACCATACTTCCAATCCAATACAACACCATATAGGGGCCATAATATATCAGAGCTAATTTATTGTCCTTTTGTTGCTTGAGGGACATTTGTTTATATGGTTGTTGTCTCACAAATACCTGTAGAATTTTCTTGTAGATTCAAACTACATATTGTAATATGCTAAAACAATTGACTTGAATCTACTCTGCTCATCAGTGAAAACAAAAATTGATCAAAGAAATCATGAAGCAAAAAAAGAAAGAATTTCAATCACACATAACACAATAATTTTATGGGAAAAGCCACAACTAAAAACCCCTTTTATCTCTATATTGCATTAACTAGAAGATCTGAGAAGAAAATACAATGCTTGTTCAACCCGAACAATCTCTGCACAAGTACAATCTATCTCACTGCTTCACAAACCAGCTCAAACCAATACTTAGCCAAATATGTTGCCTGCTAAGCTCCTACTTTCTTGTGCAGTTTCCTAGGGAGTTATCCCATATTTAATTGGGAAATTCCTCACTCATAACTGCACAATCCATCCATAGAGCTTCCTCTAGTTGCATGCACCATCGGTTTAATTTAGATGATTTTGCAACTAATAGTACATTGTCCCTAAACTCTAATCTCAACTGAGTCTTTCTCAGAACTAACATGCATGAGTCATTTATGAGTGAATTATCAGTTATCTAATTGATCATTGCATGTGAACTAAATCTAATTTAATTCACTTGACCTCTCACTAGTTCCTCCATCAGTTAGAACTAGTTTAACTGAATTTAAATCAGTTAAACTGAATTAAATAGTTACAAATCAATCAAAACTCAACCCAGGCACCTAAAATTTAGGGAACACTCTACATGAATCTTGATAAACTCTCAACTCAAATTTAATGAGCCAACTAAGTCAACTTAACTTAGTGAATTGTTACAAGTTATTATGAGAATTAGAATTACAATTTAATTCAAGGACAAATTAAACTAGGATTTTTCTTGTTGCATTTTTTCAACACTCCCTCTCAACAAGAAAGGGATTATCTGCTACCCTGATCCTGCCTCTATGAAACTCGAATTTGCATCTTGCTCCTCTGTAGGAATCTACTCCAACAACATGATTCTCCTCTACATACAATCTCGTAGATGGTGATACTAAATGTCAATATGCTTGGACTGATCATGAAAAACTGGATTCTCAGAGAGTTTGATACAACTTTGGTTGTCACAGTAAATCACTGTAGGATCCATTTGCTGACAAAATAACCCAACAGGGATCTTCCCATCCAGATATTCTCACAAGTTGCTTGACTAGCATCCATTTACTTTGCTTCTGTTTAATTGAGTGCAATTGATCTTTGTTTCCTGTTGTACCAAGAAACTGTTGTTGACCCAATACTGAAGATTCCCCTTGATGTGCTCTTCTTGTCGGATTGACTCCCAATCCAATCTGCATCTGTGAAACCTTGAAGCTTCATTCCCTCTAACCATTTGTACCAAATACCAAATTGAGTGGTGGCTCTGAGGTATCTCAACACATGTTGGATGCCTTCCAATACAATTTGGTTGGCTTAACCATGGCTTGACAAAGCTTGTTAACTGCAAAACACATGTACAGTCGTGTTTTCACCAAATACATAAGTGAACACACAAGTTGTCTATAAATAGTAGCCTCCACCACTTCGCCTTAATTATCATCGTCCTTCCTCCAGTTACCATCTAGAGGTTTCTCCATGGGTTTGCTACTCTCCCTGTGGAACTTCTTCAGTATCTCATTGACATACTTGCCCTGAGAGACACACAATTACTCATCTCCTTGCCATACTTCTATACCAAGAAAGTAATGCATGAGCCCCAAGTCCTTCATCTCGAACTCTCTCGCAAGATGCTCTTTGCAAGATTTAATCAAATTCTCCTCACTTGTCAGAATCAAATCATCGACATATAAAATTATAATCAACAATTTACCTTCAACCACAATATGGTAAAGGTTCTCATCTGCTTCACTTTTGGAGAAGCCCAACCCAGTGAAATAGTTGTCAATCCCGTTGTACCAAGCACAAGGTGCTTATTTCATTCCATACAACACTTGATTGATTGTGCACACATGTGACTCTCTGTTGAAGGTCTCAAATCCTCCTGTCTACTGAATATACACCTCTTCCTCAATCATGTCGTTGAGGAATGTTGTCTTTACATCCATCTGATGTATATGCCATCCCATCTGCGCTGACAGTGCTAGAATAGATTTGATTTATGAGTACCTTGCTAAGGAGAAAAGGTCTCATCATAATTAATTCCCTCCACTTGAGAGAACCCTCTGGCCACAAATTTGGACTTATTTTTCTTTACACTCTCGTCTGTTGTTTGATTTACTTTGTAAAGGCATATGAAACTCACCACTGACTTGTCTGCTGGTCTTGGGACCACCTCCCAAACATTGTTTATGATAATGGAGCCATGCTCCTTAGCCATGGCATCAACCCACATTGGTTGATGCATTGCTTCCTCGAATGAGGATAGCTCAATCTCTACACTCTTGCTCATCAAAGCCATGTAGCTAGTGTACCGATTTGGTGACCTCCTCTACTTGCGTTGTGATGTGGGTGCTCCCACAATCTCTCTAGCATCATGCATCAATATGTCAGCCTATGTGGTTCATTTTCTCCCATCTCTAGAAGTCTTAGCATGAGTGGGTGTTTCCACTCTCCACTCCTCTGCATGTGGCTGCTCCACATCATCATGAGGTTCCTCCTTTGGAGCTAAAAGCTCTTCATCTGCATGTAACTGAAGCTCCCTCTTAGGGAAACATCTCATGGCATTCTCTTCATCGAACTTCACATCTCTATGAACCATTGTCATCCTGTTGGATGACAGGTACACCTGATACTTGTGAGGTGTATCAATGTACCCCATAAATATGCCCAACTCAGTTGTTGGCTCTAGCTTTTTCCATGCATCCTTGGTAACATGACAATAGACTGATGAACTAAAGATCCTGAAGTGTTCCACATCTGGTTTCTTACTTGAAAAAACTTCTTCTGGTATACTCATCCCGAGAATTCGATGAGGGATTTTGTTCTGCAAATAAGCAGTTATGTTGCATGCTTCAGCCCACAAGTGCAAAAGTATGCCCTGATCATGTAACATCGTCTGTGCCATTCCCACAATACTTCTGTTTTCCCTTTCATCCACCCCATTCTGCTATGGTTTATGAGGTGTTATCAAATTCATCGAATTCCTTCTGATGCATAGAATTTCTTGAATTCATTCGACACATATTATCCACCGTTATCGCTTCTGAGAGCTTTAACTTTCCTGCCAGTATCTTTTTCTACAAGTGATTTAAATTCAAAAAATTTAGTAAACACCTTATCTTTCTTCTACATGAAGAAAATCCAACACTTACGAGAAAAATCATCAAAAAATATTACATAATACCTCTGCTTGGTTGTGGACGTTGTTGATAACGGGCCACACACATTTGAGTGAACTCAATCAAGGATCGCTTGCGCTTGACTATCTTTGTCATGAAAAAAAACTTTGGTGTACTTCCCCAATGTACACCCTTTGCATGTGTATCTCTTCTCTAGTGTACCCTTGGGAAGTCCTATAGAAATTTGTTGCATGATCTTCAAATATTCATGGTTCAAGTGACCAAATCTTCTACTCCACAACTCACTAATGTCTAGGCTCTGCACCTTCTCCGCTTTAGTGGTCAAAGCAGAGCAATCTTCTACATCCAATTTGTAGAGTTTATTCACTCAAACCCTGATCCGCTTCACCTGTCCTGAGGCTATGTGACAAAGGAAAGCCTTTCCCTTACTAAATATCACATTGTCCTCCACATGGAAAGAGAAACCAAGTTCTTCTTCAAACCCGGAATATACATGACATCTTTTAATGTGAGGGGAAAACCAGACTCCCTCTAAAAGATAATAGTACCGATGTTGGTCCTATTATACCTCCCATCATCTCCCATCTAGATGTGCATCTAGAGGTCCTTCTCCTCTAAGTCACTGAAGAGATATTTATTGTCGGTCATATGGAATGAGGCTCCATTATCCAGATACCACACACTACTCATCACTAATGTCACCATGCAAGCGATGAGGGTGAAATCTAGTTTGAATTGTGAAGAAAGAGCTTCACCTGTTGCTCCTTCTGAGGGCTTCTTACTGACCTTCTTGTGCAGACAATTTGTGGCATAATGTCCCAGCTCATGGCAGTGAAAACATTTAATTCTCAACATGTCCTTCTTCTTTCCACCCTGACTAGAATCTGATTTGGAATGGGATGACTTCCCCTCAACTTTATTTGCCTTTCCAGTTAAGGCACAAGTCTCCTCATCATCATGCTTAGATGAGGATCCATCTCTGGTGTTTCGCTGAATCTCTTCCTATACCAAGCCGGACCACAATCGCTCCCAATATAATAGCTTCTCCCTCTCATTAATTGAGTCCCAGTAGCTGTGCCAGCTCTTGGGAAGTCCTAGAAGTGCTAGGCTCACCAGATTGTCTTCCGTAATAGTAACATTAGCACTTCCAAGCTCATCCCAACATTGGGTGAACTTGGTCAAGTACTTTGGTATTGTACTGCCCTTCTCCATCTCGATCTTTCTAAGCTTGTCCTTTAGTGCCAGCTTCCTATGGTCATAATTGTTTTGAAATAAGTCCATCAAGGCCTTCCACATTGCAATTGGAGTTTCCTTACTGTGGAGATTCAAGACAATATGATCTTGAACTCCTTCTAGGATAATCCTTCTCGCCTTTTCGACACACTTTCTCCACTCTGCCATATCTTTAGCATCAGATGTTGGAGGCTTTGGGATATCATGATCTATGAATTCCTTCAGCCCATTGTCTTCCAACGCTGCCTCCATCTCGTCCTTCCAAGCTATGTAATTCGCGCTACCCTCAAGGGCATACTCAAGTCTTAATCTATAGAACGACATCCTGCTGGCTCTG
The DNA here is from genome assembly GCA_000404065.3 of Pinus taeda. Taxonomy (NCBI): domain Eukaryota; kingdom Viridiplantae; phylum Streptophyta; class Pinopsida; order Pinales; family Pinaceae; genus Pinus; species Pinus taeda. The sequence continues at coordinate 217,862 of APFE031617305.1, read as the reverse complement.
AAGTATGATACTGCAAATTCAATTTCTCTTGCAAAACAAACTCGTATTCTCCTCTTCTATAGTGATTTCAGCTCTAATGCCATGTAGAATTTTCTTGTAGATTCAAACTGTAGATTGTAAAATGCTAAAACAATTGACTTGAATCTACTCTACTCATTAGCGGAAACACAAATTGATCGATGAAATCACAAAGCAAAAGAGGAATAATTTCAATCACACATAACACAATAATTTTCTGGGGAAAGCCACAACTAAAAACCCCTGCTATCTGTATATTGCATTAAACAGAATATCTGAGAAGAAAATACAATGCATGTTCAACCCGAACAATCTCTGCACAAGTATAATCTATCTCATTGCTTCACAAACAATCTCAAGCCAATACTTAGCCAAATTTGCTCCCTGCCAAGCTCTTGCTTCCTTGCACAATTTCCTATGGAATTAGCCCATATTTAATTGGGAAATTCCTCACTCATAACTGCACAATCCATCCATAGGCCTTCCTCTGATTACATGCACCATCAGTTTAATTTAGATGATTTTATAACTGATAGTACATTATCCCTGAACTCTAATCTCAACTGGTTCTTTCTCAGAACTGACATGCATGAGTTATTTATGAGTGAATTATCAGTTATCTGATTGATCATTGCATGTGAATTAATTCCAATTTAATTCACTTGATCTCTCACTAGTTCCTCCATTAATCAGAACTAGTTTAATTGAATTTAACTCAATTAATCTGAATTAAATAATTACAACTCAATCAGAACTCGATGACTCTTGCATAATCAAGAAAACCATATGATATACAATGGCTTGGGTTTCAGGAGGAGCAAATTGCACCGTCACCGCATAGCAAACTAGAGACTAGAGTTGCAATGGAACAACAAGAAGATCGGCAGCTAGGATAGCCAATCATGCTTCTCTATCAATGTTTTGGCCTGGATTTGAATCAAAAATCCCTATGGGGTGGATCAACTCTTACATAGGCCATGGATGGGTTCTCTCTTCCTAACTCAAGGCGATTTATATTGGGTGAAGCAGGGATCTATACCACTGGGACAAGGAATGATAGATATACCCTGGGAATGACTAGACCCTACCCTTGTTCCAGCTGTCGTTCAAAATGACGAGGGAGAAGTAGTCAGGCAAGGTTGGGTTGCATGCGATGGGTTGAAGGCTATGCGGCTTGTTGAACCCCCACCATCCTTCAGACTGACCCGTGTTGACCGATTCGCTGTTCGCAGGCAAAACAAAAAGGGAGAGGTCGTCAAGCAAGAAAGGGGCGCGCGTAAAGAGCTGAGGGTCATGCGACTTGATGCACCTCTATTCTCCTTCAGATAGACGTGGGCTAATGTCATGAAGGGAAAGAAGAAACTCATGGTCGGGGCTATCCTTACCAAAAATGCCATACATCGGGAGGTTAGGGCTTCCTTGATAAAAACAGGAACTCTGGGCATTATGAATGGGCATCTGAAAATTGACCTCAGAGAGCTCAAACATCTCACTGCTTCAGTGGCCCAAATAGTCGACGGATCCTGGCCAAGAACAACACTAGCCACCAAGGATTCTAGCCAGGAACTAATACAAATATTTATTAGAACCCTGTCATGAAGAACGATATGCAAGCGAACCTGGAAGGGGAAGCTGATAGAAGATATAAAGTATGAAATACAAGCACATATAGACATGTCAACAAACATGCAAAGCTTGTTATATGCAGGACAAATTTTACAGGACCAATACACAGTACAAGACTATGGAATTGTACGAGACTCAACCATCATCCTAAACATGAGGCTGAGAGGTGGAAGTCCTGGAACCAGCTCAAAGGGTACAGTTTCTTTCAAGGATGCCGTCAAAGGGAAGGGGGAAGTCAATAATAAGCCAGCACCACCACAAGATCTACCTAGACCCTATATTGTGGAGCAAAGAACGTAGACTTCGGTACTAACAATTGCTCTGCCTAAGGTAAACAAATTTTATACTAATTTTTCTACAAAGGCTGTCATATGTAGATTCAATGGCTTTTGGCCCAAAACAGATGCATTACAACAATGGATCTACTCCACATGGACAACAAATTGTGATATCCATTTATGCTCCAAAGGTTTTTTTATTATCAGATTCGACACAGTCAAGGAAAGAGAATATGCCCTCCATGAGGGTCCATGGTTCTGGGGCAATATAGGACTCTTCATGACTCCGTGGTTCCCAGGTTTTGACGCCACTACTATGGTGGTTTCCAAAATGCCGCTATGGGTCAGGTTACACAACATCCCGCTACACTTCTGGCTTCCCAAAGTCTTCGAAGAGATGGGGAATGCGATAGGAAAATACCTCAAGCAAGACATGGAAAGAATTACAAGAGGCATACATACTTTTGCCAAAATTTGTGTAGAAGTAGATCTTAGTCAATGCCTACCTGACAGCATAATTATGATACATAACAACACACAGTGGAAACAACCACTAGATTATGAGAACACGACCTTCAGGTGTTGTAGCTGTCAACCAACAAGTCACCTTCTTAGTAACTGCCCACAAGGCAAAAAAGAAACCAGAAGAAACAAGAAATAATCACAAAAACCAAGAGGCTAGCAACGCACAGTGAACCCATATGAAGTAGCAGAGGATGAGGAGGCAACTATCCCTCCACCAGAACTTAATGATGTTCCTATTGTGGAGGAATCTACGGAAACCATCCCCAAAGCGAACAATCAGACACACAAGGCACCAAAAACTGAGGAATTTATAGCACAAGAATTGATGGACTCTTTGTCGGCGAAGATACCAGATTCAATGGACACCAGTGGAGCCAAAAGATATCATTCTCCAGATCACTCTGACTTTGACAAGGACAATCCTCGCCCTGTGGAGGACACTTCTCTCATACTTTTTTCGTCCTCACCGACTCAAGGGGAATGGCCGAAGGTTAAGAAGAAAAAAGGGAGAAAAGCATGATCTCCTCCCCATTTGTACATTATTTTTTTCTGGTTTTTCTTTTGACAGTAGTCTTTTGTTCTGCTTTATGCATATGCGCTTCAGCATCTACAAAATGTAATTTTGTTATCATTAATAAAATTACGATTTTTCCTTATGGGAAAAAAAACTCAATCAAAACTCAACCTGGGCCCCTAAAATTTAGGGATCACTCTACATGACTATAGATAGACTCCCAACTTGAATTTACTGATCCAACTAAGCCAACTTATCTTAGTTAATTGTTACAAGTGGCTATGAGAATTAGAATTACAATTTAATTCGCACTTTAATTCAAGGACAAATTAAATTAGGATTTTTCTTGTTGCATTTTTTCCAACAATACCCAATCCCCCACTTCAAATTCCCTTTCATTGCAATGTTGATATGCCTGTTGTTTCATCATATTTTGTGCCATATCTAAGTTGTCATTCAATAGTTTGAGAACCTCTTGTTGGTGTTAGATGTGGTCCTCTACTGCTTGAGCCTTTAGAGCCCCTTTCAAAGGTGATGTGATGGATGGAGGATGATATCCATAAAGTGCCATAAAATGGTGACATTTTTTTATGAAGTATGGAAGGATGTGTTGTACCAATCTAGCAAGGGAAACCATTTAACCTTTTTTTTTAGTAGATACAAAGCAACGTAGATATCCTTCTAAAAATTTATTCACAATCTCAGTTTTCTTTGCTACCAATGTTATGATCTTTGTGCCTTAAAAATGATAAGAAATAAATAATTGTAGTTCACTTCGAGGGGGAAACCTCTTTTTACAATATATACAATGAACAAGACAATATTTGATGATCTTACAACTAGGTATCCTTAGTATATATATAGGAAACAAAAGAAACAATAATAATAAAATGGGACCATGAGGAGTTTTAACTTACATAATAATATAAAAATAGAAATGTAACCACTCAATATCTAGGGCTTAATAAGGGGTTTTTGGGTTAACATGGGGCTTGTATAAGGCTCAACATTAAGAGTGGAACCTTCCACCCAAATCATATGATGGAAAACAAGACCTTATTGAATAATCAAATCTATCGCATTTTAACAAAGTCGAGAATTTAATTTGACCAAATTAATATCATCTATCTAAACTACATCATCACTATTCCTCAAACCATTTTTCTCATCTTGAATACAATCGCACATATTATTTCATTTGTGCCAAATATTTCAATGAGCTTGATAATAAAAATCATTCCCAAGAACTGATATATGTTTAAAAGTGTTAGATTTGGAACATGAATTCCTCAATTGATATTTAATTGAATGTTGTAAAAAGGCAATATGTTAGAACTGATGTGTATTAGAAGATTTTGAAAACATGTTTTGGTTTTATTTCAGTAGTATTCGATAATCACGTTCCTTTTTATGGTTGCGTGTGCAAAATAAGGGCTAAGGCCATGTCATAACATCCATGGTAGGGTGGCCCTAAGAATGTTTAAGTTCCCAAAAAAAAGGTCTCTTTTTTGAATCATTGTTATATGATTAGAAAAATGTCTTCAGGGAATGAATTCTCTTGACATTAATCATGGTTATTTTCCCACTCGGAAGGTCATAGTTCTTCTCAAAAAAAGGCACCATGGGTGACATAAAATGTTTGCTAGTGTTCAGACTAGCATGCTTCAACACACAAAATATTTGCTAGTGTTGGGACTAGAACACTTCAACACGTAAACTATTTGTTGGTGTTGGGATTAGCATGTTCCAATCCATATAAAGGGGCCCATCATAGAAATAAATGGTTTTAACAGATATTGGCTTACACCGTATCTCCATCATACATAAATATCCCTTCAATTTCTCATTTTTATAGTCTTATTTGCCACATAATATTCCTTTAACCACAACCCCACTCACTAGTAGAAAGGATTCATTGTGCTCCATGGATGTTTCATTGCCATCATCTAATCTAAAGTCACATTAAAGCATGAAAAGATTCTCAATCGATTTCCAAATCATTCCACATACTCTCTCTTATTAATCACTCACAAGTTGTTTGATCCTTGGTTTCCAAACATTGCAATCCTAACCATTAATCCAAATAACATGCGATCAGCCCTCCATAAGGAATAATTTCCTTCCGCATTTGCTTTGTCCTAATCCACCCTTTGGCTCTGAGTCACATCAATATTGTATAATTGTTTCTTTGGTCACTTATCTCCTGTAGTGTTTGGTTGAGCTTACATTCAAGTGGTTGTTGTAAGGGAAACTTGTATTAGATCCATATCATATGAATGTACCAACAACAATAGCACCATCTCCATGGAAACTAATTTTCCATTCATATTGCAAGCTCACTTATGGGGTTAATTTTCCATTGAGATCCAAGATGCCTGGAATAAAAACTAGGTCTAGCTCAATACCTCTAATACTCAGGAAGTGCAAGTACTTGTGATACCAAAGTTAGGGCCTTAGGAGATGCCATATCAAATACTCCTTTTTCCACCATGCTAAATAACTAGAGTTGCAACTAAAGCAACATTATTGGCTCAAAGGTGATCCCTAAGAACATCATCATTTCTTGACTTGTCCCCATTGGAATTACTTATGGTGGTATTTATATAGGGCCAAGCATTTGATGAGGCTACGAGTAATGGTAATAGCATTGGTAACATCAACTACAAAGAGGTTGTCATTGCCTAAAGGAAAATTTATGTTAAACCCCTTTAACTACCTCCCACTTTAAATAAACATATTACATATTAATGCCTTTATAAACTATATCCAAACTCCACCAATGTATTTCAAAACATAGCTAACTATAGAGCGACATACAAGGCACTATGAATATGTGCTTCTTGAAACTCACTCAAAGAGTAGTTAAGTCCTTCCCCATTGGCAATTGAAAATCTCTGACCATGAAAAGAGCCTAGCTCTACTTGATCATATGGGCAACAAACTCCCAATGTTGAATTTTATCAAGCTCTCTTGTCATCAATTGTGCACAAATAAGCTCCCATGATCCTCAAGAGTTTGTTCTCCCTTCCTATGGGAACTTCTAATCTATTTTATATTGTATTCATGCTAGGTTCAACTAGTATACTTCCACATCCATAAAAAAATCTTGTATCAATTTTTTTTTTTTACAACCTACTCAAATAAATAATGATCAGCCCGTGTCAACAACACCCCACATATACCATCAATATCAATTAATGCACATCAAAACTTTTAGTTAAATTATATGTCAAACACATTGGCTCCATCTTCAGGATCAGAACATGGCTCCACTATGGGCTTCCTAGCAGCAAAGTTGTCATCAAAATTCCACTCTAAGGGAACCTATAGATATTCAAAAAATTAAAGGATATGGGGATTAGGCCACTACTATCATTTATGATCTCAAGCAAACCATAAGCAATGAAATGGGAATAATGTTCTTTTTCAACGTTGGAGACTTCATAAGTCACAAGGAAGCAACAATGATCTTTAGAAAGGAAATTGTCTTTGCCTAGTCCTACGCTGAAGACATGATATCAAATAGTTATAACAACAAAGACTCCTTCAAAATAATAATGGATACTTTCCACCCAAGATAAATTAACTACTTACTTACTTCCCTATTAATATTACATGCCAATTGAAAGAAAGAAGGATTAAAGGGAGCGGTCTGCAACTTGAGCGAGGATTGAAGTAGGCGCTAGGGTTTTGCACTAGGGTTCCATGGCGGGATGTGCAGGGGGGAGTGTCGCTCCCTCCTATAGTCAGGCAGTCACAGAGGGAGGCAAGGAAGCAAGAGGGAAGCACTTTAAAAAACCATTGGAAAATATTTCAGAAGCAAGAAGCAAGGAGATAATTGGAAGAAACGAATTCCAGGATCGGGAAGGAAATCAACAGGAAACAAGTAAAGAAAATGAGAAGGGAGGCGGCTGTAGAAAAACGACCTCCACGAGAACTACGGGAGTTTGTAAACCCAAATCGAGCATCATTCCTTGGGTCATACTAAGTGATCCAGTGATTCAAGCGCATAGGGACCATATGAAAGAACATGCGATCATTTGCAAGTTCATGGGGTTATGGCCAACAGAGAGGGAATTACATATATGGATTAGGAGCCATTGGAAGGCAAAGGGAGAAATACATTTACATCTGGGTTCTAAGGGATTCTTCACGGTGGTGTTCGTGAGCCTAGAGGACAAAGATAGAGTGTTCGAAAGAGGTCCTTACTTCTATGTTGCGGCAGGACTCTACATGCGGCCATGGATGATGAATTTTGTCCAGGAACGTGAGATATTTACATCCGTACCAGTTTAGATTAGACTATACTCATTACCTCTGGATTATTGGCAACCAGATTCTTTGAAAACCATAGGCAACAAGTTGGGGAATTTTCTGAAGATATTAGAGGCAACCCTTAAAGGTAAATATACCTCCTTCGCTTGATTATGTGTGGAAATGGATCTATATGGAGCCCTTCCGAAACAAATAATTTTAGAGGTATATGATGAAGAATGGGTGCAAATGGTGGACTATGAGCACATACCATTCAGGTGCCGCAAATGTCATGAACACGACCATCTATTCAGAGACTGCCCTACAAACAATATGGACAACAATGGGAAAACCTCTTTGGATAGAGATCACAAAGGTTTCACCAAGGTTGGGGGCAAAGGGAAAGTGGGTAAACGACCAGACAAGAAGATTAGTGAAGACAGATACACAAGACACAACAGCTTCAAAATCCTAGAAGAAGTAGAGGAGACCATGGAGATAGTCCAGGACAGGGAAAACGTATTTAAGGAGCAGGATACAGAAGCTAAAGTGGAGGATATCACAGTAAAGAACCAGCAAAAGGAGGATCTACCAAGCTGCATGGAGATTAGTAAGGACCATGAGATGAATCCAAGTGAGACATGAACAAAGGACCATGAACTACAGGAGATTCTAGACAGGGAAAATCTAGATCTAGAAATATTTCTGGAACAAGGAAAGAACAAAGGAGTGGACTCCTTGCCAAAATAAGATTATGATCGAGTTCAACAACTCTTTCTATGGAGGGCACAATCGAAGGGAACAAGTGTCAAAATAAACTACGAAATCCAGGAGCCAAGTGGGATCAAAATGATGGAGAACTCACAAGCACAATCTCCAAAGAACTCAGGAAGGAAAAGACAGAATGAACTGCTAATCGAATGTGGAAAACTACTGATTAACTCAGGTAAGATGAAAGATCTTACCAGCTATTCCTTTACTAACCTTTCTTAATGAAGCTCATAACATGGAATATTAGAGGTATAGGTAGTAGAAGGAAACAAAGGAATCTAAGTAACAGAATAAAAGAAGAAAAACCAGACATGGTCTTTATTGAGGAGACTAAATGTTCAATGGACAAAATAAGAGAAATTCATAAAAAATGGTTAATCAAGTATGAGTATTTAGAGGTTGTCAAATAACTCGGCAGGTGGGATTCTCACGCTGTGGGATCCATAGAAATTTGGAATCCTAGATGCTGAAGCATCTAGGAGCTATCTATCTTTGGTGTGTAATCATGTTGGTGATAAGGAGATATACGTGATAAAAAATGTTTATGGACCTCAAAAGCAAGAAAATAAACTCAAGCTTCTTACCTCCCCGGAAGGTCTAAAAGCAAGACATCCCAATATGCCTTGGATAGTTGCAGGTGATTTCAATATGATAAAATCTCTTTCAGAAAAAAAATAAGGCACTAGACAGCTAGGCAGAGACTCTGAAGCCTTCCAAGATTTCATTATGAACATGGGATTAGTGGAAACTGAGACATTTAATGGAACCTTCACTTGGAACAATAAAAGGGGAGGGGCTTCCCAAGTTGCTTCCAAACTTGATAGATTTATTGTCTCTGAGGATCTCCTCCTCACAGGACCAACCATCATAGCTTCCATTCTGCCCTTTGGAGGCTTGGATCACTGGCCAGTTCAGCTAGAAGTTACCTTTATGGGCACTCCGAGAAATAGGCCCTTCGAATTTGAAAATGCCTGGCTCACACACCCCAAATTCACCATTAACATTGATAAATGGTGGAAAGAGGAGTTGAATATTCAGGGTACTAAAATTTTCATGCTCTAGTAGAGACTGAAACATATCAAAACCAAACTTAAAGCTTGGAACAAAAAGGAATTTGGTGATATCCTCAAAGCTAGAATAGAAACTGAGCAGAAATTCCAGGAAACCAATCAGATCAATATCACAGAGGACTTCAATGAAGAGAGGCAAAAACTAACTAACTCTTTGTAGGAAGAATAGGAGGATCAATGCTTACAAGAGGAAATTTTGTGGAGATAGAAATCTAGGATACAATGGATCAAAGAGGGAGAAAGAAACACAAAGTTATTCCACAATTTCACTATGGCCCACAAAGCACACAATAGAATCACAAAGATTAAAGATTCTCAGGGTATTGAGCTTGTCTCTCACAAAGACATGGAATCGAGTCTAGTACAACACTTCTTCAATATTGCAAAGGAGCCAATGGAGGATAGATCTAGGTTCATTGATCAATTCACTCAGTATATTCCTAAGTTGGTTACCAGAGAGAACAACCACAATCTCAACAGGCCAGTCTCAGAAGAGGAGGTCAGCGAGGTGATTAAGGAAATGCAAAGTGGAAAAGCACCGGGCCCAGACAGATTCAATGTAGACTTCTTCAAAGCATACTGGGAAACAGTCAAACAGGACATCCTCGAGGTTGTGGAAGACTCGAGAAAATCCAAAAAGGTTCTGAAAGCACTGGACGCTTCCTTCATAGCTTTAATCCCCAGAAAGGAAAATTCTATGACTCCGGATGGATTTCAACCCATAGCGTTATGTAATGTGGTGTATAAAATCATCTCCAAAGTGATAGCCGATAGACTCAAGCCCCTGCTACCTTCCCTCATCTCGGAAAAGCAAACAGGCTATGTGGAAGAAAGACAAATTCTCAACAACATCATCCAAGCACATGAGGTGGTACACTCTCAAATGCAACAATCAAGCAGGTATTATCATTCAGTTGGACCTTGAGAAAGCCTTTGAAAAACTTAGCTGGTCTTATATCAAAGCTATTCCAAAAGCCTATGGCTTTGACCAAAACTAAATAAGATGAGTTATGGCACTAGTTACCACGACCAGTTTTTCCATTCTGCTTAATGGAGCTCCTTCAAGTACCTTTACACCTTCCAGAGGGCTCAGAAAAGGAGATCCGCTCTTACCTTTACTCTTCATCCTCATGATGGAAGGGCTAGGTAGGGCAATCAAAGTGGCTAACATTGAAGGTCGAATTCAGGGTATCAAGCTAACCCCAAATGGAGAGGCTAACACTCATCAACAATTTGTGGATGATACTATGTTGCAAGGCATACCCACAGTTAGGGAAGCAAGATCAATCAAATATATCCTAAATGACTTTACTATGGCAGCAGGTACAGAGGTAAGCCTCAACAAGTCCAAAGTTTTTTCCTTAATACTAATATTACTATATAGAGAAACATTACCAGGATTCTTGGTTTTGAAAGGGAACAGTTGCCTTCCAAATATCTTGGCATTCCTCTTACTGATAAACCTCTAAGCAAGAAAATATGGGAACAAATTTCAAATAAACTTCAGGACAAGATCAGAAATTCGACATGCATATCTTTAAACTTAGTAGGGCGGCTTGTGCTCACACAGATGGTACTGTAGGCCATTCCCATTTTCATGTTTGCAGCTCTTCCTGCTCCTCAAGGTATTAAGTAGCAGATAAGGAGCATACAAAGAGACTTTCTGTGGGGCAGAGGGGAAGAGAAAAAGAAGTGGGCTTTAGTTGCATGGGACAAGCTCTGTAAGCCCAAAAGCCATGGCGGCTTGGGGCTGCATGATTCGAAGACTCTCAACAAAGTTTCGGGAGCTAAGCTTTGTTGGAGATGGATCAAGGAGCCGAATGCCCCCTGGGCCAAGCTTTGGAAACAAAAGTATGCCAAGCATTGGCAGGAGAAGGATCATATTATAATGTCAGGACAAATCAGGGGCTCACACATTTGGCACCTTGCTTGGGAGAATAAAAGCATTGTTCAGCAACACTGTTTATGGGAAATCCAAGCGGGGGACCGTGCTCGATTTTGGGAGGACAGCTGGCAACAGGAACCCATCCTGTACATGAATGACCTGGTATCCCTCAAGAGAGACATAGATAGTAAAGGTCTATTAATGGTAAAATATTTCTGGGACCAGGGAAGGAATAATGAAAAATGGAGAAAATGGAAGGATCTAAGTTACAATGATGAGAGTCCTTTGAAGGCCAAGGCAAATGCTCTTATCCAGAACTTAGAGCATAGACGGATTCTAGTTTCCTCCTCACCTGACCAATCAAGATGGGGGAAGAATAATGAAGGTAACTTTAACCTCAAAGAGGCAAAACAGGTAGTCATAGGATTTAACTTTGTGAATACTGATCAAGTTTGGAAGGAGCTTTGGCAAACTCCTCACTGGATAAAAATAAAGTTATTCATCTGGCTAGTGCATCAAAGAAAGATCCTAACTTGGGAAAACCTCCTAAAGAAAGGCTTCAGTGGCCCTTCCAAATGTCACCTCTGTGGCTCCCATGAGGAAACGATTGAACATCTTCTCAACCTCTGCCCTTTTTCTACTAAGGTGTGGAACTGGGTGGCCTCAATCTTTAGACAAACTAACATGGACAGTTTCAACATCTCCAACACTTTGAAAAACTGGAGAAAGAACTTCTCAGGGAATGAGATCATTAACAAAGCCTGGATGTCGGTACCAGGCTTTGTCATTTGGAATGTTTAGAAAGAGCGTAACATGAGGATCTTCAAAGATAAAGCTAGCGAGCCCCAACACATAATCGATCAAATTCTAAAACAACTTAAGGACACAATAAAAATCCTATTGAAGTCACTTCATAAGGATCCTCCTCTGCCTCAAGAGGAGAATATTATACTTAATTTGGGACTCCAGTCCATCAGTCCTCAAGGATTAATAAAGGGAGTGAGAACAATAAACACAGGGGCCAGTAGTTGGAAGGCCCCTCCACAGGGTTTCTTCAAGGTAAACATTGATGGAGCTTCTAAGGGAAATCCAGGGGTAGCTGGCTCTAGGGGTGCCATAAGAGATCATCAAGGGCAAACAAAATACATCTTCCATGGCCACTTGGGGAAGGGTACCAATAACATGGCTGAGCTCTTGACATTAGAGCAATTCTTGGAAATCCTAGTGGAGGCAAATTTACAGAATGCTATCATTGAAGCAGATTCAAAATTGATCATTAGAGTAGCCAAGAAAATACACAATGGAACTTCACAAGATAAAGTGTCGAAGCATTGGAAGCTACTGCAGGTTTTTTATTGTATACACTCTCACCTGCAAATCCTTAAAATGATAAGATTTGTTCATGTGAAAAGGAAACCAAATATGATAGCGAATCCATTGGCCAACGAAGGAGTGACCGATAGGGATAGGGATTCTCAGTATGCTTGGTAGTCGTTACCTACTGGAAAACTACGAGAGGATTGTTTCCATCTGGCAACCAAAGATATGGAACTATGGGTGAACATAACTGATCGAAGAGATTCAAGGGACAGGTGAGACGATGGGATGACCTAATTCGTCTACATTTTTTTATTTTGGCTACTCTCCAAAACTTTGATCACTTTCGGTTGAATGATGAAGGTAACGAATCGGGCATCACCACAGATCTGGTTGCCTTTTTACATTTGGCACAGCGAGTATTTGACGGAGAATCCAGGCGGAAGGCTCAGAAATGTCTGCGGGAATGGTCTGACAGTCATTGCTTGGCGACAAAGCGCTCTGGTTTTTTCGTGAAATTGCGGATGCAAAACCACAAATGGTATATCGGGCGGGATAAGAATGGTATATGGTTTTTTTGTTATGTGCCTCCGATTCCACTCATCGTGTGACATGTTGCGACAAAAGGTGAGAGAAAACCACTCGCATCGAACAGTTAACCCCCATACTTCTCGTCCACTCGATATCCACGATGGCCGTTGGATCGGGGTTGAGTAATGAACGATGAGATTTGGTTCGTGCATGTTGCTTGAGAGTTATGGACCCGAAATTGTTTAGTGTTTTGAACCTATAGCTGTCGTCGCGTCCGTTTGTTGGTTGTAGAGTGGTCCGCTGTGGGTCCCAATGTGAACCCTCAGTGGGATACGTGTAGGCTTTGTGTGGGCCTCGGTCCACGGTTTACAGGGCTTCTTTGGGCTTCTTTTGGGTTTTTTCCGGCCTACTGGCTGGGATACTCTCTCAGAGCGGGTGCGGTTTCTTGTACATTATGTAACTTTGGCTAGCTTAATAGAAGGTTCTTCTCTTACTTATCAAAAAAAAAAAAATGCCAATTAAAAATGGTCCCTTCAATTATACATTAATTTGATCAAGATACGACAGGGATCTTTTATGAAAATCTGAGGAAAGATTTTCATGATCGAGCAATGGTATAGGATAGTTCCTAATTTGGATTTACTCATTTAGTTAAAAAAAATTATGTTGGTTTTAAAATAGTTAAAGTGCAACAACTCGAAAGAGGAAGTGCAAAGAATCCCCTTATATAAAAGGAATATTGGACCAAACATAGAAACAATAATTGATAATAACAAGAGGTGTAGAACAATGATCGGATGAGAACATACAAAGAATTTTAAGGAGAAAGAAAACTTGTAATGTGCCTAGCTCACTTATTACCCATAGACCTAACAATCTCATTCAACATGACAATAGATAGATTATTGAAAAAAATGGCATTAGTTTTATACATGTCCCCAATTTGATCTTCCAAAATTTATGGACATGGATCTATATTGTATGCTAATGTTTCTCTTGGATGATAACCAACATAATGACTATGAGTTATTCAACAAGAAGTTGCATTGAAAACTACTATAATTAATTTAAACTTGATGAATGTCGCTCCATTTTAGTTGCTTCTTTAGCATGTCCATTGCTTTACTTGAATCAATATTGTTATTTTTATATTTGTTTTCACCATTTGAAAATTTAGGACATGCATGCTTAGTACTGAAATGGTAAAGACAATAGAAGATAATGAATAAAATGTTTGCATACTTCACATCATCATACATTTCCAACGACGGGATTGTATCCCTCTACCATTTCTTCAATATTTTTCCCACTTAATTTATTTTAAAAGATTTTTATTTTACAAAATTTTAAAAATTAACCTACTAAGTTTTATATAAATTTTGAAATTATAGCTCTTACACCATTCCCACCCCTATTAAAGTTCATAACTAAAACATCTAACATCTTCATCTCATAACAAAAACATACATTATACACTTTTGACAGACAATTGTTAACTAGCATAACCCTAAAGCAGGAGAAGGGAACACTAAAGAGGAAGAGGTTAATTTTTTATTATGATTATTATTTTTATTTTCTATAAATGTATTGAATGCAAAATTAACATTCATTTACAATAAGTGTTGCAGACATCTTAGTGACTGCCATCAAGTTAGAAACTATGCTCTAGAAAAAATTACATAAAAAATTATAACTTGCATTGGTCAACGTTAGATTAATAGTTGTTAATAGGCAAATTGAATCCTATAATCCTGATTTGTCAAGCACTAATAAATTGAGATGTCTACACGTTTACAATTTTACTCCTACATAAATAATAGCGGGAAGTAATTTGTGGTAAGTACATTTATTTCATATTATTCCTATCTTATTTTTATGTAAAGACTTCCTTAAATTATGGCTAGAAGTAACTGATAGGTTAAGTTACGTGGCCACAAAAATGCCAAGGAATTACCATGTTGCAGGTCAGTTGAACATTGAGGGATACAACACTATCCAACTATATTTTATACTACACTATAAACTTTGGGGTAGGCCTTGTCAAGAAGTTCAATGCAAGTTGAATTTGTTATGCAAATACACAAATAAATACCAAGAAACTCACAACTAAAGTAAATAAATTTCTACGAATTTGCTTGTCACCTTCCTTAACACAGAAAAGAAGGCTCTGTGGGAGCTATTACAATTACAATCAATAGGTTAGACAAAGTATCATAGCTTATATTACCGACAATCATTTCACATGCCATAATTCAAAATAATTGTTTATATAAAATAGTAACATGTTCGAAAGTCCAACTATAATTAAATGACATTTTATATCCATACATCATCTAGATTATGGAGTTATTCTTTCCATTTATAGTCTTCATGCGCTAGCACCTAAACACCCAGTGCCATAATGACTCTTCCATGTTTTTATATAGTATTTACTACATTAAACTAAAATGTGTGCACGTGGTCAGAGCATATTCTTTCAACATCTTTGTCTCTTCCACCATCATCAACATTTATAATATTATGACGATTAGAGCACACATTTTACATGCCATCTGTGGACTTTCATAAAGAGTAATGTATCTGTGAATATTTCGAATGGCTAACAATGGTTGTTTACCGTATTCGTTTACGATCGTTCTGAGTGTTAAAAGATCTATACCACTATATATATTTTTATATAAATAATAATAATTAAAAGTATTTTGTGTTTGATTTAGTCAATTAGATTTAGGTGAAATTTCATGAGGGTTATTGGGTTTTTAGGGTTTTATTTTGTAAGTTGGTCAAGTTTCAAAACTTATGATAGAAATACCAAAAAAGTTCACATTGTTAAGGGTTGGTATGGTTCACGATGAGCGTGATTCTTGGTACAATTGAGTCATACTTAATATAAATGAAAAACAAAATTATTAAGATACATATTAAATGCATATCTAAATGAAAATTCATTCAAAATTATGTATTTAAATTAAAGGAATGGGGTGGCAAGAGTGGGAGGGGTCAATTTATGCCCTGAAGAAAAAACAGTGACTCAATATGCATGGGGATTGGGCACGACAACTAATAACCTAGCAGAATATTGAGCGTTATGGCAGGGTCTGGAAATCACATTGACAAAAAATGTATCCAAATTAATAGTATAAGAAGACTTAATGTTAGTGATCAGAAAATTGTGGAAAGCCACACGTATGACAAGCACATACTTCCCTCGTATTCTATAGAGGATCCTTTTTGTAAATAAAACAATTTGACCAAATCAATTTTTTCCATGTTTTATGACACTTGAACATGACGGTAGATTCATTTTCCAATAAAGGAGTCACACTTGAACAAGGGATGTTATAAATTGATCATAAGTTAACCCATAATTCGCCCATTCCATGAATTTTGAATTTAATTCTCAAATAATTACGCCATAAGGCATTCCCTCTGGGATGAACTTTCCTGTGGTCTCTGCTGTCATCGTTACGGTTCGTTTGATTTGATGTTAGACGATTTGAATAATTGCTACCGTTGGATCAAATATATGGTTTTCATAACTAACTTTTCAAACTACCCATCGCTTGCCATACTCAAGGAACCATCATTTTTCTCTCATCTTCGGCAACTACAAAAATTCACCACGGTGGATCAAAATCACTTCGGTAGGTGCATAGTGGACGTCTATTTTGCGTACCGATGTCAAACTAATTTTCGCTATGTAGAAGTGAAAGAACTCTGTAAAAGAGTGTAAGGGTGAAAGAACTCTGTGAGTGAAAGGAGCTGTAGCTGACGGATCGAAATCACTTCAATAGGTTTTCTCCACAGGCGTAGTCGACGTCTATTTTGCGTACCGATGCCAAACTAATTTTCGTTATGTAAAAGTGAAAGAAACCTGTAAAAGAGTGTTAAATGAGTGTAAGGGTAATAAGGATATAGTTGAGATGGTATTCTTTCCAGATGTGAATGAAGCTTGTCAAGTTCTAGGTGAGGGAATCACGATTCAAGATTCAGACCTTGATATTTTCGCTATAATCGGCATACCCTACAGGTAAGTTGAAAAGTTCATTTTTCCCCATATCTGTTGCATCCTATATAGACCCTTAAATCAAGAAATATATTGAGAAGTCGAGGAGCATGGCTGGTTTGATTGTCAATAGCAAAGTAATTTTTACTTTTGTTGCAGTAATATTTGGAAATATTTTCTTCATTTCTATTTATTTCATACCACTTTTTTAGGACCAAACTAATTGTTATAGTATGTTTTCTCACTTTTGGTAGCCAATTTCCTTGATGGATAAGGAAATAGTTGAGATGGTACTCTTTCCCGTTGCCAATGAAGCTTGTCGGGAATTGTTAAAAATGAAGTGATATATTTGTTAAAAGCTAAGTGATATATTTGTTAAAATGCATGGAAATAATTCTTATGTTCCGTCATTGTCCTTTTGGATTTGTAATATAATTAGTGATGGTTGGTGATTGGCCTTTAGTTTTAGACTTAGTTATATCTCGTTATAGTATAATTATTAGTTGTTGTTTGTGTTTAATGAAGTTTTTAGATTACACTTGAATATTTGTTTCTCTTCGCATAACTTTCTTCATTTTTATTGCTAGATTCTTTCCCACAATATGAATAATTTATCTTTATTAGCATTTATTTTATTGTTTTGCAATTGGGAAGTCTTCCAACTATGGTTGTAGTTATTGATGCAGGCGGTGTTCCTCGCTTATTCCTGGTGAGGCATGATTTTCCATGATTTTCCAAAGCTGCGAGTGAAGGTCGTAATTGTTTTCTCTATACCTGACAGAATTCAAGAGTTTACTTGATTGATTATTTCATGAGAGGATTAGGGGATTATGTTTTCTTTCTCCTATGGGAAATAGTGTTTTAGTGGTTTGAAAGTGGCATTGTGGCTTTTTTCTTGCTTGATTATAGTTTGAAGTAGTCTGAAAACATTGTGCAACCAACCCTTGTAGTAATAAAGTAGGATAGAAAGCATTTAGAAAATGCAGAAACAAAAACTTGGACTAAATTTATTGGAAAAATGCTCACCAGAAGTTACTTACCATGGGAGACGTTGCTCAAGCAAAATTCAATTTTGGAACAAATCAACCAACATTTCCTACATTTCCTTCTGGTGGATTCACCTTTGGTTGAAAAGGTATAATTATGTTTCTCTGTTATAACATTGGTTCAATTGTTGGTTTTCTTTTCAATATTACTTTGTTTTATCAACAGAAAGCAAGAGTTTACTTGATTGATTATTTCAAAGAAATTTTATATTATTTTTAATGCTAATAAATTTGAATGGAATGATGGTGTATGGGAATATGTTATCACTTAACATTAAGTTGAAAATTAATAAGAAAACACTTAGATTAGGAAAGGGAATATATAAGTGAGTTTTAAAATAAACTTATATTTATGTTTCTAAATTTAAATGAGAAATAAAAAAATATTGTTAATTTTACCATATATTATTGTAGTAAAAAAGGTATTCCGTTGTACTTATGGTGATGGGAGAAATATATTAATCCATTTTGTTGTTTGTTTTTGGAGAAATATTTTATAGATGGTATTTAGTTTAAATGTATTTACGTTAATTGTGATTTTAAATTCAATAGAGATGTTAAATGATATAGATATACAAATTTAAATAGGTTTAGCATAATAATTGAAAAAAAATGAAATTTAAACCATTTACTAGTTATACTAATTTATAGAGTAATATTATATTTAATATTAATTTATGGATTAATATTATATTTAATAATAATTTATAGATTAATGTTGTAGTTATAATTAAAAGGGTATTAATATTAAGTATATTTATAAGTGTAGTTTTAAGAATCTCAATTATATTTATAGTGAAATTATGAATAATTTATTAAAGAAATTATATATATATATATATATATATATATTAATTTTAATAAATTCGAATGGAATAATGGTGTATGGGAATATGTTATCACTTAACAGTAAGACCGAACTAATTGTTATAGTATGTTTTCTCACTTTTGGTGGCCAATTTCCTTGACGGATAAGGAAATAGTTGAGATGGTATTCTTTCCCGTTGTCAATGACGCTTGTCGGGAATTGTTAAAAACGAAGTGATATATTTGTTAAAAGCTAAGTGATATATTTGTTAAAATGCATGGAAATAATTCTTATGTTCTGTCATTGTCCTTTTGGCTTTGTAATTTAATTAGTGATGGTTGGTGATTTGCCTTTAGTTTTAGACTTAGCTATATTTCATTATAGTATAATTATTAGTTGTTGTTTGTGTTTAATGAAGTTTTTAGATTGCACTTGAATATATGTTTCTCTTCGCGTAACTTTCTTCATTTTTATTGTTGGATTCTTTCCCACAATATGAATAATTTATCTTTATTAGCATTTATTTTATTGTTTTGCAGTTGAGAAGTCTTCCAGCTATGGTTGTAGTCATTGATGCAGGCGTTGTTCCTCCCTTTTTCGAATTCCTGGTGAGGCGTGATTTTCCATGATTTTCCAAAGCTGCGAGTGAAGGTCGTAATTGTTTTCTCTATACCTGACAGAAAGCAAGAGTTTACTTGATTGATTATTTCATGAGAGAATTAGGGGATTATGTTTTCTTTCTCCTATGGGAAATAGTGTTTTAGTGGTTTGAAATGTTAAAATTTATAACAGCGATTCTATATGTGGAATAAAAACTTAAAGAATCGTAAAACTGGAATGAAGGTTTAATGCCCAGTAAAAATAAATTACCTCCAGCCATTAATAACGCTCTTGCTATAAACCAAAACTTTTTCTATTACGCTTCCACAGTCCACTTGCTTTCTTGACTGAAAACAACGCTCCAGCTTCAATCCAAGCAAAAGAAAAGAATGCAGAAAGTCTGAAGGCACTTCCAAGCTATGCTCTCTCAGCTAGATGGTGTAAAAACTAAAGGGAATTGAGATACAAGCTTGGGGACCAAACAGATAAATTTATAGCCAAGTTTCCATCAAGCTCCTGATGGCTATGTGTCAGGTGTTCCACAGATCAAGGTAGAGAACTCCAGATGGAGTAATGGACCACTTCAGAAGCTCCTAACAAGAAAATTAATTAACTGCAGTCGATTTCCTTAATTTAAGGAAATTACTGCAGTTGGTTTCCAGAAATTAAGGAAAGGCTACAATTGGATTCCATAATTGTAGGCAGCAGTTGGTAAAAAGATTAACGGAGCTTAACATTCTCCCACTTGGTCCATACTTCCAAACTTAATGTCTCAACTTAAAACCCATTGATAATCTATATTAAGTAATAGATACATGAATCATGGTGATAAGTCCTCTAATGACGAGTATTATCTTCCATGTATTACTATGTATTTATTCTTATTATAATTTATGTGGCAACATTTTCTTAATGAATAAACCCTATGTTTATTCTTGGTCCTACACAGATGAATTTTCTCAAATCAAATTAAGGTGCACATAAATATGAGAAAAACACATCACAATAATTAAGAATTTCATTAAAATAACATTGTCCATACAATGAGAAACTACATAATGGAACCAAGTCCCATATTCATTACATGATCCTTGAATTTAAATGGTGGCCTGCCCTTAGTCAAAGGATCAACGATCATCAACTCAGTGCTGACGTGCTTAATGAACACTTTCTTTTCTTTAACACGTTCCCTTATAGCTAAATACTTAATGTCGATGTGTTTATCTCGACTCCCACTTTTGTTGTTTTTAGCCATAAAAACAGCAGCTGAATTATCACAATATATTCTCAATGGCTTAGAGAAGAATCCATAATTCTAAGCCCAGAAATGAAACTCTTAAGCCATACACCATGTAAAGTAGCCTCAAAGCAGGAGACGAACTCGTCTTCCATAGTGGAAGTGTGAGATTCTGAATGATCCTTCTCAAAAACTATGTTTCTGGTTTGATACAGCTCCATGGGCCATCATAAAAATTTATCCTGATGTTGATTTGCGTGAATCAACATATCCAGCAAAGTCAGAATCTGAGTAGCCAATTACTTCCAAATTGTCCATCCTTCTATACATAAACATGTAGTTTTTGGTTTCTTGAAGGTACCTCATTACTTTCTTTGCAGCTCTCCAGTGGTCTAAACCTATATCACTTTGATGTCGTCCCAACATTCCCACAACAAATGCAATGTCAGGTCTTGTGCAGACTTGAGCATACATTAGGCTTCCGACAACAGAAGCATATGGAATGTTCTTCATTTGTTCCCTTTCAAAGTCGTTCTTCGGGCATTGGTTCAAATTGAACCTATCACCCTTCACAATGGGAGATACACTTGGTGAACAGTCCTTCATCCGAAATCTCTCTAAAATTTTATTAATATAGGTTTCTTGTGACAGACCCAAGATGCCTTGAAATCTGTCTCTGTGGATCTTAATGCCAATGACATAAGATGCCTCACCCATATCCTTCATATCAAAAATTTTAAAGAGGAATTGTTTCACCTCATGTAGCAAACCTTTATCATTGGTTGCTAGCAAAATGTCATCCACATATAAAACAAGAAAACAAATTTTACTCCCACTAACTTT
This sequence comes from Pinus taeda, assembly GCA_000404065.3. Taxonomy (NCBI): domain Eukaryota; kingdom Viridiplantae; phylum Streptophyta; class Pinopsida; order Pinales; family Pinaceae; genus Pinus; species Pinus taeda. The sequence continues at coordinate 196,533 of APFE031617305.1, read as the reverse complement.
CAGGTATATACATTGATCCATAATGTTTTCTACAAAATAGAAAGAAGAAATTACGTTATGGAATTTCAAGTACCATTGGCGGGATGCTTGTTTTAAACCATATAATGACTTCTTGAGCTTGCAAACCAATTGCTCACCATCACTAGAGGGGAATCCTTCAGGTTGTTTCATGTAAACCTCCTCCTCTAGATCTCCATTAAGAAAAGCCGTTTTCACATCCATTTGTTGCAAATCCAAGACAAAATGGGCTACTAATGCCATAATAACACGCAAGGAATCTTTCTTAGATATAGGAGAAAAAGTCTCCGTGTAGTCGATTCCTTCTTTCTGAGTGAATCCCTTAGCAAAAAGTCTTGCCTTGTACCTCTCAATGTTGCCCAATGAGTCTTTCTTTGTCTTAAAGACCCATTTACATCCAATGGCTTTTGCACCATTAGGCAACTCAATAAGATCCCAGACTTCGTTACTCTTTATGGCATTCATCTCTTCCTTCATGTCGTACCATAATTCTGATTCTTTGCAACTCATGGCTTGTGAAAATGACTCGGGATCATTTTTGGCTCCAATGTTGTAGTCAGATTCTTGTAGATACACAACATAATCATTAGGAATTGCCGATCTCTTTGGTCTAGTAGATCTTCTTAATGTTGTACCATCATATTCCTGAGAGGTATGTGGTTCAACTTGTTGTTCAAAAGTTCTTGGAAACTCTTGAACTCCTTGATCTACTGGAATATTGTCAGCAGGTTGTGGAACTTCAACAATTGGTTGTTCAACACCAGTTTGTACTTGAGGGGTGCTATTAACAATAATCAATCTATCACTTGAAGTGGAAGGTTGAGATTCTGGATGATCTTTTTCAGAAACTATGTTTCTGGTTTGATCGCTCCCACTGATCAAGTCATTTTCAAGAAACTTTGCATTTCTTGATTCCACAATCCTAGTGCTGTGCAATGGACAATAAAATCTGTAACCTTTAGACCTTTCAGCATATCCAATGAAATACCCACTAATGGTCCTTGGGACCAGCTTCTTCTCTTGTGGATTATAAATTCTCACTTCAGACGAGCTTCCCCAAACGCGCATATGTCGCAAGCTCGGTTTCCAACCTTTCCATAATTCAAATGGCATTTTAGGAACCACCTTGGTTGGAACTCGGTTTAATATATACACTGTCGTCTTAAGTGCTTCAGTCCACAAGGATTTTGGAAGATTGGAGCTACTAAGCATACTCCGCACCATGTCCAATAATGTTCGATTTCTTCTTTCTGCTACACCATTCTAGTCAGGTGAACCAGGCATGGTGTATTGGGCAACAATCCCATGCTCTTGAAGAAATTTAGCAAATGACCCAGGTGCTTGTCCATCTTCTCTGTATCTACCATAATATTCTCCACCTCTATCTGATCTCACGATCTTAATTTGCTTGCCGCATTGTTTCTCTACTTCAG
>APFE031617305.1:141844-192738 GCA_000404065.3 Pinus taeda | reverse complement strand
CTTCAGGCTCCGTCCTTAAGTTTATAAAACAAACAAAAAATAGACCAGCAAACAAGCTATTTTGCTCACAAGATAAATAAAATTTAAATTAAATTAAATTTCAACAATGCTAAATCTGAACTTCATGCGGAATAAACATAGAATCAAAAAATGAATGCCTGAATGAGAAATAAACCATTTATGTGCCAAGAATATCTTCATGCAAAAATGCTATATGATGATAACGAAAACAAATCCGCTAGTCACACCCAAAAAATCCATAGAGTCAGAGCTAAATGGTAATCAGAATCTAGCCCATTTTACAGGCACCGTAAAGCCCTGACAGGTTGCAAAATAAACCCCCAAAAATGGCAATGAGCAATAGGGAACCTCTGATAAGCCAGGTTATGAACCTTTAAAAACCAGGGTATATACGTGTAAACAGCATACATGGTGCCAACCCACACCGCACATAAACCAAAAAAAAACAAAATATAAACTTTATCCCAGGTCAACGTATGTGTGGTATGTGTGGTAAAAGTTTAATTGAGTGTTGGATATATAAGTATATGGTTATAACCATATAATCCCAAATGTTGTGGCTATACGTAATTAAAAATAAAAATAAAAAATAAACATCAACCCCGCACTCCAAGGAGAAAGCTTGTGTGGGTGAAGCTGCCAGGCTTACGTTTAGATCTATGGAATGAATCAACGTTTGGGGAAATTGCAAATCACATAGGTCAATTTTTTAGGATGGACTGTAATTTTCGGTCACATAACAACATGAGATACGCAGAACACACCAAGGCAGAGATACATGGACGCTCTGATACCAAATGTAAATCATAACAACGATTATCTAAATCATAGCAGCGATTATTTAAGACTCTACTATAACAATGTGGAACAATGATTCTGTACCCTTCTTTGACGACAGAGCATTAATAGAATGAAGTTGCTACCTCAACTTTTAATGGTTATGCATGATAGCAATGAACAGTAATTCTGTATGTGCGGCATTAAGTTAATTATGGTAAAGAATCATAAAATTGGATACCCAAGAAGAATACCTCCAGCCATTGATGTTAAGCACGATCTGATGCCTCAAGAATAGCAGTCCCTTTGGCTTGATCAAAAATAGCAGTAGCTTTCCTTTCCAAATGTTTTGAAATCTGGTTAAATTACTGAAAAGAGCCCGAGCCTTAGTTTCCTCTCGGCCTCAAAATTAATCCTTCACGCTTCTAGGAGTGGACACACTCCTCAACCTTACGAACAACAGCTTATTCAAACGATGGTGTTGTCAGCTTTTAGAAGCACATTATCTGTCTACGCAAACGTACAAGCACCAGTGGGATCACTGTAATTCATAGGCTCATGGCAGCATGAAAACGAGAGAAGGGAACTCTAAAATCTGGGCACAGTATGCGTAGGAGACATAACAACCTCAGGCAAACAGAAAACAAAAGAACACAGATAATCTGGAAAGCACTTCCAAGCTCTGCTCTCTCAGCTAGATGGTGTAAAAACTGAAGGGGATTGAGATGCTACCTTGGGGACCAAACAGATGAATTTATAGCCAAGCTTCCATCAAGCTTCTAATGGCTATGTGTCAGAGGTTCCACAGATCAAGGTAGAGAACTCCAGATGGAGTAATGGACCACTTCAAAAGCTCCCAACAAGAAAATTAATTAACTGCAGTTGATTTCCTTAATTCAAGGAAATTACTGCAGTTGGTTTCCATAAATTAAGGAAAGACTGCAGTTTACTGCCATAACTGTAGGCAGCAATTGGTAAAAATTAAATGGAGCTTAACACTAGCAACAACTAAAACCATCCACAGTTCCATCTAATGTTATTTTCACGACACTAACTTCATGGGATTACATAACATTGGAAGGGAATCACAAACATAGACATATTTCAATAAATATATTAAAGAGTAGAAGATTTCACATCATTTGATTCACATTCATCTGTTTTAAGTGACACAACGTAGCAGAGTGCAATAATTTATGGAGTTTGTCGCAATGGTCAATCATTTGCCCAGATCTTCTCATTTCAAATAAAATGTCATATAGACGTTCAATTGAGGTGTCTGGAAACCACACTGCAGACATTTTTTACACTTGAAGATCTCAGAGATGCCCATGCTTCCAAGTACTCAAGCAACATGTGAGTCACGTCTAAGAATCTGCCATACTCTATATGTAGTTGGAACAATGTCGTAGGATTTGATTCTTGACCAGCCATTCCGACAAAGTTTCTTTCCTTGCACCCTTAAGCATGATAACACTTTCAAGTATGGTAAATGTTGCGAACATAACATGGTAGATAGGAGATATCACTGTAGTATTGAAAGTATTAAGAGCCATGTTTAAATAATTCAATTGCATTACAACACGTGTAATTTCCATCATAGTAAAGAATCATGTTGTAGGATAAACTAGCTGATATGTACCCTCTATGGTAAGCTTTATGGAAGGCTTACAAACTGATTTTTCTCACTTAATTTGTTTGCAGCTAACTTCTGGCACAAGAAGTTATGCATTTTTAAATCGCACTAGAAAATACAATAATGGAACACAAGCTATTGAGTTGATAAATAACCTATGATTAAGCTAAAAATCATAGAGTCCGTGTCCTTTTCATTTCCAATAAATGTCGAAAGTGATTGAGAAGTATTGTCAATAACAAGCATGGAGTCAGCAACTCAAATCTGCCCAAGATATATTTTCTCAAACTCAGATAACTCGTGCAAATCCTTTGTTGTATCTTGCTCCACTTCCATGCTATAGAGAGGCATAGAGAAATCTTTTAAAAAAAAATTGAACCCTACAAGGGGATGTTGTGAGATATGCAACACATGTATTCTCCATTTTTCCATTTAAACTACATCCCACGAACATGACTATAAAATGTTGAGTGTGAAAATAAAATATATCACATGTCCTTCTCCTAAACATGTAATATATGGAATGAAATGAATCTTCCCAAGATGATTTTTGTTTTGATAGAAATTACTCTCGCACAGCCATGAGCAGCAAACAATGCCATAGTAGAAATAAGGGATGATGGTAACATAGATTGTGGGTGTAATGCTTTCCAAAAGGAAATCTCCTTTTCTTTGGAGAACTTTGAGCAAGAATTATAGTTTGTATGTCCCTTATCATGTGAAAAATTAAACTGAAACATGGATTCCTTCATCCCCATGTACCTACTAGTATTACTCAACATATGGCACTAGTTAAGTGAAGAGGAATAAATTAGTTGCATGCTAACTTTCAAGGTCAAATCCAAAGGTAGTATATCTCCAGCTATTGGGAAATCATTTCCAAAATTGTTAGCATGTAAGGATGATCCTAAATTTCACAATAAACTTGGAGAGTCATAAGTTTGAAGTAAAAATAGCTGACACCTTATTATTTTCCAATCCCTTAAATACCTTGGCAATATCAATAGTTTCTCTCTAAGATAAAGAAAGAGAACTTGAAGATAGCTTAGCAACATTATGAAAGTTGTTATATTCTTAATACTCAGCCTCTAGTTCAACTTTTTCATTTGTATATGCACTATTTATGAAGGTACCTGGAATGCTAGATGATGTGTGATTTCCATTACTCCTCCAATTAAATTTTGATTAAAGCTTCACATAAGATAATGTGGAATATTGGTAGGTATCTTTTATCTGTTTCTGGAACAAAGGAGCATCCTTAAACCTGTCTTTAGAACTAGGTATTTTAAGCCAGTCATTATGTAACGCCTCCTCCCACATTTACTCAAATTCACAAGCTTCCCAAGGTAAACATGAGATGAGTGTCACTATGATATGACCTGACCTCCAAGTTCCAGTTAAGGAAGTGGGGCCTACAAATTGAACACTTACTAACATCCTATAAGGACTACAGAACTCAGGAATTGAATAACCACCCTAGGTGATCAATCCTTGATTTGGAACCCTTTTTCTCTAACCAAGATCCATAACTGCACCCTTGACACTGCATACATGTGATTAGAAACCTATAACCACACTAATGGGCTTGCTTCCATGCAGTTATGACTGAATTCCTCTAGTTTTGTGCATACAGTTTTGGGATCTAAGCCACTTTTTCAGGCTAGCCTCCAGACCACTACCCAGAACTACCTATAACTTTCCAGAAGCATAGAAAAGACGATAAAAATGCTAACTATTCAATCTCAAGCAAGAACTTGACCTAGACATGCCTAATCCACATCAGAAATTTCATCAAACATATGGTAAAAATATAACCTACAAGTCGTGAATCATAAACTAATAGTCTTCATATGAGAATCACCAAGAAGGCTCTAAGCTATCTCTAGATAGTTGCAATAGCACTTGTTAGTCCATGCATTCATAAACCATTCAATAACTTAACAAAACATGTCAAGAGCCATAGATAGAATACATCATATAACCAGAATGGAAACCATGGCAAATCAACCATAACATCACCATCATAATCAATACATATGATTATAGATCACAATAGGAAAATATCTCATATTAACATATGAAAATTCCAACCAAGACAGGGACTTCTACATACCACCCAACCATAAATTGAGCTAAACCAAATATATCTTTCAGCCAATCACCCATGCGCCATATTTTAAGCATGAATGTGGGATATCATGCAATAAACCAAAATAAAACCAACCAGTGCTTCCAGAGGCCAAACCACTTCAACCCTCAACCACAGTGATTCCACCTCTACAATCCAAAAATCACTAACATCAACCAGATCGATCTCTACCCAATCTATCCAGGGCTCCAAGAACTAGTAACTCAACCCACAACCTTCTAGGGTTCTAGAGCATTTGTTCCAACCTCAACTTCAGGAACTAGTAACTTAACCCACCAAGGGCTCGAGATTGTTTGTACAAACCTACGACTCCATGAACTAGTAAATCAACCCAAGTAGTTCTAGGGATTTCAGAGTGTTTGTTCCAACCCACAACCCTAGGGAACCTAAGCACCAATCAGAAAAACAAGTGGGAAACCCATAACACCATGAATATCTAGGAAATGGCAAGGCAAGGCTGAAACCACTATCAATCTAGAAAAATATCCATGCCAATGACAACACATAACCAGAGAATCACATGCATATATCATGCATCCAAAATCAACAAGGAAATGACACATGCAACATGTTACCTACAAAGAAATCCTTGTTGTAGCTACTGATCTAATTATCTCCTTGCACTTCCCAACTACCCTTTTGCTTTCTTTCTCCAATCCAAGTGATTACTAGAATGCTCCAAGCATGCTCCAAGAATTCTCTAAGAGTACAAGAGTATGAGAGAATGAGAGTGTGAGAGAATGAATTAGAGCTCCACCACAAAATTGTCAAAAAGCTCAACTGACAAAAGTTGTGAATTGTTTCTTTGATGCCCTTTTATCATTGATGCCTCTATTTTCTTTATTTATATTTTTTTTCCTCTAATTTCCCTTACATGCAAATTTATGTCTCTTCACCTTCATTTTCTCCTATTTTCCTTCATTTTCATTACAAAAAATGTCAATTATTGTCTCTTTGCCTTTGCCAATGCCTTTGCTAATTTCTATAGCCATTATTAACCACGAGTGATGCCCACTAAAGTGTTTTTCCCAACGTTCAGCTTGGAACATGTGTTCCATGACCTTGGTATTATTTTATTTACATGTAAAATCAACCAAGGGTTGTTACAAACACCTCCCCCTTGGGGGAACACAGTGCTTGGTGTTAAATGATGCTTGTAACCAACAAAACATGTCACCCATGGATGTTTATAACACAACTCAATGCGGTATCTACAACGCATTTCTTATTGGAGCTTTATAAAACAACTCATTACAATATATACAATACACATATGCATATATAAATATAAACCAAAACACGTACAACAAACACATATGCTCAACTAGAAAATAAAGAAGGATACAAAGCCCACATCTGATAAGCTATCTCCCATGTAACTACATTGGGCCCAAAGTGCTTCCACTGCATTTTAACTTTCTAGATTGCTCAGTTATGGAGCATGAGTTGTTTCCGCTGCAAAATGCGTTGTGATTCTGGATGGAATTCTCCCTATGGTTCAACCTGCAATACAGACCAATCAATCACATGATCAAACATAATGGAATTTCATCGTTGGATACATGCAAGTCTATAGGCTACTCGTCCAATCCTCTCAAGGATCTTAAAAGGCCCGCAATATTGAGGTGCCAACTTGGCGCATAACCCAATCTCCAAGGAGATCCTCTTGGGCTTGATGCACAAGTACACATTCCCTCCAACCTACAACTCCTTGAATGCACTATGTTAATATACATAAATCTTCTTCGTATCTTGTGTTGCCTTCAAATTCCTCTTAATAACCTGCATCTCGTACTCCATTTCGGCCAACATATCTAGTCCACTCAGCACCCTATTCACTGGATCACTCTAGTTTATAGAAGTATTACAACTCTGCCTGTAAAGAGCCTCAAATGGACTCATCATAAAGGATTCTTGATACCCATTATAATATGCAAACTCCACCAGTGGAAAATACTCCTCTACTTCCTTTGTTGATGCATGACATACATCCTCAATGGGTCGTCAAGAATATTGTTGACCCTCTCTATCTGACCATCTTCCTATGGATGATAAGTTTTACTGAAATCCAACCCTATCCCCAAGCTTGCAAATGTTAACTCCATCCAAAACCTAGAAGTGAACTTGGCATCTCTATCTGATATAATATTCTTGGGAACACCATGTAACTTTATTATCTCCCTGATGAAAATTTGATCTACCTCACTAGTTGAATTAGTAGACTTAACTGCAATGAAGCGAGCTACCTTACTCGACCAGTCAACCACAACCATGATGGAATCATGCTTCTTTGACGTCCTCAAAAAACTTGTAATGAAGTCCATGGAAATGACCTCCCATTTCCAATCTAGAACCAAAATCAGATGTAATAAACCAGCTAGATGCTTACAATGACCATCACAACAATGACCACCACAATGCATGCATAGAAAACATATCGACAACTAACATGCAAACATAACAATCACATCTAGCCCATCAAATCCAAGTGTTTTAACTTGGAAGCTCTGATACCACCCTATTATGCCTCCTCCCACATTTACCCAAAATCACAAGCTTGTCAGGGTAAACATGAGACAAATGCCATTATGACATGACCCGACCTCCAAGTTTCAATTAAGGAAGTGGGACCTACAATCTGAACACTTACTGACATTCTATGGGAACTACAGATCACTCGAGAGCTGAACAACCACCCCAGGTGAACATGACCTAAGATGGAACCCTTTTTCTCTAACCTGGCTCCATAACCACACCTTTGAAACTACATACATGTGATTGCAAGCCTATAATTGCACTTACAGGTTTGCTTCCATGCGGTTATGACCCAATTTCTCCAGTTTTGTGCATGTGGTTCCGGGATCTAAGCCACTTTTCAGGCTAGCCTCCAAACCACTTCCTGTAACTTTCTAGAAGCATAGAAAAGACAATAACAATGCTAACCATTCAAACTCAAGCAAGAAGTTGAACTAGACATGTTGTAACAACCCTGGTCAAAATTCCATGTAGATAAAGTTAATAAAGGCAAAATAATAACCATGGTCATGGGACACGTATTCCAAGCTGAATGTTGGGCAAAATCATAGTGACGAGGATCACTTGTGATTAATTAATGACTATGAAAATTGGCAAAGACAATGTCAAAGGCTTTGGAAAAGCAAAGTGGTATTAATTGGCATTTTATTTATGAAAATAATGGAAATTAGGAGAAAAGGAAAGTGAAAGGTCACAGGTTGCATGTGAGGAGGAAAGTGAAGGAAAATAATGGAAATTGAAGAAATTAGAGGCCTCATTAAGAAAAAGGCTTTTGAGGATCAGTTGACAGTTTTTTTCCCAAGTTTTAGGTTGGATCTCTTTATTCTACTCTACTCTCATACTCTTGGACACTTAGAGTGTTCTGTGAGCAATCTTGGAGGAGTGTGGCATACTTGAAGTTTTGGAGCAAAAAGGAAAAGCAAGAATAGGAACGCGTAAGAGGACATCAGGATCGGTAGCTACAACAGGTTTTGCTTGCATGTATGGAGTTGCATGTATGATTTCCTTGCTAGTTTTGGCATGCATGGAATATGCATGTGGTTTATTGGTTATGATCTATCATTGGCATGAAGGATTGCCTGGATTGATAGTGGTTTTGCCTAGCCTTGACAATTCCTAGATAGCCACAGTGTTGTAGGTTTTATCTTTGTTTTATGGTTGGTTCTCATGTTCCTTTGGTTGTGGGCTGAGTTATTAGTTCCTAGAAGCCTTGGTTGGACAAATGCTTTGGAAGCCCCGTAACAGCTTGGGTTGAGTTACTACTCCTGGAAGCCTTGGTTGGAAAAATGCTCTGGAAGCCCTTAGTGATTTGAGTTACTAGTTCTAGAAGCCCTGGTTGGACAAATGCTTTGGAAGCCTAGCGATGGTTGTGGGTTGAGTTACTAGTCCTGGAAGCCATGGTTTGAACAAACACTCTAGAGCCCTGGACAACTTGGGTAGAGACCAATCTAGTGATGGTTAGTGATGTCCGATCGTGAGGTGGTATCATTGGTTGAGGGTTGAGGTGGCTTGGCCTCTGGAAACCCTGGTTTGGTTTTGTTTGATTTGATCCATGAGATCCCACATTCATGCTTGGAATATGGCACGGTGGTGATTGGCTAAAAGAAATATTTGATTCAACCAATCTACGATCAGGTGGTATGTGGAAGTCCGAGAACTGGTTGCATTTTGCACATGTTAATAAGATCTTATTCCTTTTGTATTTGACGGGTAAATATACTTGTTTAATGTGATATTTATGGTTGTTGTATCCTTGTTATTTTTTTTATGTTGGTTACGAGCATGTTTTATGACAGTTTTGATGTATGGCTCTCATCATGTTTTGATTTGTAAATGAATGAACAATGATATATGACCTGATAGATGATAATGTAGCTATTGTGATAAGGCATCAATGCTTTTTAGTGATTCTTAGATAATTATGATACCCATATGCGCAAATCTGTTGGTATGGCCTATAGAATGCATATTTGTGACATGTTTTACAAAATTCATGTCATGGCTAGTAGGGGTCTAGTCAAGTATTTGTTCAAGTATTTGCATTAGCATCATTGTTTTAATGTTATTTCTCATTTCTGGAAGTTTCATGGAGTTCTGGGTAGTGGGCTAAGTCCTGATCCTAAAAAAGTGACACAAAATATGGGGTTGTGCGATGTGGAACTAGATGGAAAATTCCTCAGTCACCAGCATGCCCTTGATGTGGGAAAGATTGGAGGGTCCCAGTCGCATGCATGCCCATGTCATGCAAGCAAATGAGGCTCTAGGTCAGTAAATAATTAAGTTTCCTCAGGGGTTGGTCACCTGGAAAGGATGGTTATCTCCTGGAGATTTTATAGCATGTGTAGAAGGTCAGATTGGTTGTGATATGTTGGTTCCGCTTCCCTAACTATACATGGAGAGTTGAATCAGATCATAGTAGCCTCTCGTCGCATGTTCACCCTAGCAGACCGGTTAACTTGGGTAAATGTGGGAGGAGGATATGCCTAATCCACATCAGACATTTCGTCAAACATATGGTAAACATATAAGCTATTGGTCATGAATGCATATATGATCATAAAATGATAGTCTTCATCTGAGAATCACTAAGAAGGCTCTAAGCCCTCTCTAGCTAGCTACAATAGCACATGTTAGTCCATGCATTCATCAAACATTCAATAACTTAACAAAACATGTCAAGAGCCATAGATATAATACATCATATAACCAACATTTAACTAGAATGGAAACCATGGCAAATTAACCATAACATCACCATCATAAGCAATACATATGCTAATAGATCATAATAGGAAAATATATCATGTTAACATATGAAAATGTCAACCAAGTCAGGGACTTCCACGTACCACCCCAACCATAGATTGGGTTGAACCAAATATCTTTTTTAATAACCCGCACACCATATTCCAAGCATGAATGTGGGATCTCATGGAATAAACCAAAGCAAAACCAACAACGGATTCTAGAGGCCAATCCACCTCAACCCCCAACCACAGTGAGCCCACCACTACGGTCCAAAAATCACTAACATCAACCAGATTGGTCTCTACCCAAGCTATCCAGGGCTCTAGGAACTAGTAACTCAACCCACAACCTTCTATGGCTCCAGAAAATAGTAACTCAATGCTCCAATGACTCTAGGGCATTTGTCCCAAACTCCGTCTCTAAGAACTAATAACTCAACCCAAGTTGTTCCATGGCTTTTAGATTGTTTGTTCCAACCCCTAGCCATAGGGAGCCTGAACACCAATCAAAAAAATAAGTGGGAAACCCAAAACACCATGGTTATTCAAGAAATGGCAAGGCAAGGCTAAAACCACTGTCAATCTGGGAAAATATATATGTCCATTACAACACATAACTAGAGAATCACATGCATATAGCATGCATCAAAAAATCAGCTAGGAAATCACACATGCAACATGTTACCTACAAAGCAATCCTTGTTGCATTTATTGATCCAACTATCTCCTTTTACTTCCCTACTACCCTTTTGCTTTCTTTCTCCAATCCAAGTGAATACTAGAATGCTCTAAGGATGCTCCAAGAATGTTATAAGTGTGCAAGAGTGTGAGAGAATGAACTAGAGCACCACCACAAAACTGTCAAAAATTTCAACTGACAAAAGCTATGAATTGTTTCTCTAATGCCTTTTTATCATTGATGACTTTGTTTTCTTCATTTTTCTTCTAATTTCCCTTGCATGAAAATTTGTGCCTCTTCACCTTCGTTTTCTCCTATTTTCCTTTATTTTCATAAATAAAATGCCAGTTATTGCCTCTTTTCCTTTGCCAATTTCCATAGCCATTATTAACCACAAGTGATGCCCACTAAGTGTTTTCCCAACATTCAACTTGGAATAAGTGTCTCATGACCTTGGTCTTATTTTATTCACATGGAAAATTAACTAGGGGTTGTTACACGCTAGGCTTTGTAACAAGGTAAAAATCAACAACACGAGTATCAATGTATCTGGGCATCTTGGAAAACTCAACTTTCATACACCTATAAACCATTGCATCAATGGACTTTTCTCCAACAAGTAGAGAACTGGATGCTTCATTGGACATCAGACACAAATGCTTAAAATGTTCTCCAGGAGACTAGAATGCAGAATTTGAATGATAGAGGTGAGAGATTTTAGTTGAGCCAAGACAAACAACATTAACAAAAATTTTCATCAACACTCTCCATGCGATCCATTTCTCGATCAGTAGGAAGGATTCCATCGTCGCCTTCCATACATTTTAAACTTTGGATGATTTATTTGGTAATTGAATCTAGTCTATAATGGAGATACCAAAGAAGTATTTATAAACTATAAATTTTTCTAGAGTGAGTCACCAGATATAATTCTCAATAGATTCCTACCAACCAAGGCCTTTGCAAATAGAAAAGTTTTTTCAAACCCCAATTGCCAAGTTCCTTTGGAGCCACAAGCTTGGACCATTTTCATAGTGAAATTCCTAGTTTGGGTCTAGCTCCCATCCATAGGAAGTTGAAGTTTAATCTGTGAATGTAATTTAAGATGCCCTTAGTAACATAGGCTATGGAGAGTCAATATACAGGTATACTTTCTAACACAAATTTGAAAAGAATAGGATGGTCGCCTATAAACAGATGATGGTGTGTCCAAACTAACATCATTGCTTCGTTCTTCTTAATGAGCCATAGACAACCTACCTTTTTGTATTTGTTGGATTTTTAATAAGAAACGAGTATATTTGAATCCATCATCCAATGACTTGGCAAGGAAATGGAAGGTATTATTGGCTAATAAACATACCAAAACAAAGATTTCATAGTATATTAGAACTGATTTTCGGAAAGTGATAAGAATTCCTATAAAATTATAAAAAGAATCCATAATAGTTTACAAGAAGATGATATTCCTTCTTGTATCTTGTAGGAAAATAAGGACATCATCCACAAAAAGGAGATGAGTGACTTGAATAGCTTTAAAAAAAACACCCTTTTGTTGATAGTGTTGGACCCGCCAAAATCAGGGAATCATCCCGGTATGAAGTCCCAACTAGACCTCACACCGTTTGGTGTGGGATTCCCATTCGATACGATGGCCCGGTTGCCATTATCTTAAATATTTGCCTCAACTCTTATTTGTCAGCAAAGTTTTGTGGTATGTTTTGTCTTTCAAGAAGTGAGGTTCTCATGCCTAGTGAGTGTAAGTGTCACTTGTGTCAATGGTTCTTTCACCGTAGAGGGAGAGGGTTGGAGTGAGTCCAAAGTCAGTTGGGAGAATTCCCAACTCTGGTAGGAACACAAAACATAATAGGACATGCGCAGCTTTCGATGGAACAGTCCACACGGATGTGGTAGTCACAGCACACAAGGGAAGATAACACGTATAACACTCAGCAGATCAATCCACGCAAGTACAATGGTTGTTATAACAAGTTTTAAGTGAAAGGTTTGTCTTATGTCTGGGAGAGTAGTCTACACAGGAGAGACAATGTTAACAACATATACAACACATTTACATTAACATATATGCATTACAACAAGGGAATTAGTTCAAGTGTTGAACACGGGTTAAAGAAAGATGCATTACAAGTGTTAAAGACTAGTCTTACAACAATTACAATACATGTGTGAAAACATGTTGGCCTATTAGCAGGCTTCTAAAATAAGCATAAGTTCCAAGACAAATAGTTACACCATACATAGCTAACCCTATGTGCGGAGCATTGGAGCCACTACTTACCCCTCAAAGAAAAGATTATAGACTCTCAAGGCTATGTGGGAGGAGCTGAGGTGAAAAGTCATTTGCATGTGCAAATGAGGGGGTATTTATAGCCAAGGGTGAAACTAACCCTTGTGGTTGTTCAATTACCCTCATGATTGTTTGACTTCCATGACTTTTTGACTTTACATGACTCTTCGTACAACAAGTGGGTCTCTTGGACTCCCACATTACATTACATTGATTGACAGTATGGCCCACAGTAGAGATGTGGACGACATGACTCGACATTACAATGTTGGTACATTTGTGTTGTTGTTGGTGTGCATGTCGAGCTACAGTGATGTTGGGTGATGGATGTCCTCATGGTGTGTCACAACTTCACCTCCGCATGGCAAAGTGCATGGAGTCTTCGATGGTCATTGATATGATATTCACCCTATGAGTGTCATCAGTTAAGATTTATTGTTTAAAGGTATTACAGACTCATGTGTTGGTGTGTGTTTTGTGTTATTGAAGTAACGGATCGATAATATTGCCAATATACAGACAATAAATTGGAAAGACAGCAGATAAATACAGTAAACAAACACAAAGGCACAAGAATTTTAATAAGGAGTTCACCCTATTCTCCAAGGCTACGTCTCTGGTCCAGCTTTCAGTGGTGGCCTTGTTTTATTGTGCCTTTTAGCAGAGAATTACAATACAGGGACTCAATGTGAGTTCTCCTGAAGCAGGTTTTTCTTGGCAGGGTGGTTCTTGGATTCCCCAAGCCACTGGAGTACACAGACTCTTCTTCTTACCAGCTCTGTGACCTTCTGGTCTATAGTGGCAAGATCCCAACGTGGTGCTCAGCCCGAACAGATTCCTCTAAGGGATGGCTCGAATTTCTTGAGCTCTCTGGTGCTCGATGCTATTGTTGGTCATCTCGGCCCTCTATCTCTTTTTTCTTTTGCTTTACTGTCTTCTTTCTCTATGTATTCCGTCCTCCTCTCGGGATTCTAGTCTCTCTGTCTTCTCTTTTCGTCTCTCGAACTTCCCTATGTATCATGTATTTGTTCATGGTTTTTAGCCATTCGAACTCATGTCTGTTCGGTTCCTCTTCCGCCTCTGTCAATTCACTTTCTACAGATGCGCTTGGAGTTCCCTGTTCGACGTCAGCATGAACGCTAAGGAAGTGGCCACGTTTCCTCCTCTAAGCAACTTCAGCCTGCTTCGTCAGTTCATTTCTTCAGTTACATCAGGGATGAAGTCTTTCCTCCACCATGGCGGTCAAACGGATTTCAAATCTTTACAAATCGCTGCGTATTCCTTCGTCGATTCCACTTCCTCCATCGAGTGCGATCTCAACCGTCTGATCTGGGGCCTCCAGTTCCAACGCCATATGCAAGTCCTGCGCGATTGACTTGCTTGACCGATAACACGCGAGCAATGGCAGTTTTCTCTCACCTTTGCTTACCATGCGTTAATCATTGAGTGGGATCACTCCACTTCCATCCAAAACTATTTACCGTTTGAGGGCGCCCCCATCAATACCACCGGTTTCCAGAGCGCGAGTCCCACCTTTGTACATTTAGCGCATTTCACTTTTCCACCCGTTGTTCTCCGATTCGCCACATGTCCGTGTGCTCGGGCTTCCCCCACCTTGGCCCTGTTTGCCCAGTGATGTTCGATTAGTGCTAAGTGCTATTCACGCATCAAAATCCACCTTATTTTCCAGATCTGGGGCTCCCAGGGGCTACTTTGACCTCCTGCGCAGTCTCCATGGGCCTCGGTCAGCGCACTTTGACCGAGGTCCTCGTTGTTCCACGCTGGCTGCCATTTCCATTGGTTCAGGGGTGTTTTTTATCACGGTTTTCTGAATTCTTTAGAGATTTGTCCTAACCTGATACAGTCATGATTCTTTGACAGTCTTTAATGGATCCAATTCAAATCAGTCATTGGTTCGCTTGATGTTGCATTCCCACATTGCTCCTTGCTTGTATGTTGGTAATCTTGACAGGTTCGTCCATTCGCGAAAGGTGCATGCTCGTTCATCCATTCGTTCATGAACACATCTTACATGTTTGCTCATTCGTCCGTCCACAAACACATCTTTGCATGATCATTCGTTCGTGAGCACATCTCTTTGCATGCATCGTATGTTCATCCATTAATGAAACTTTCCTTCTACATGTGCTCCCTTTGTTCATCCCATCTGTCGTCGTGCCTTGCTTATTTGTGTACCTATGCGTACAGTCACTCATGACGAGACAACATCAAATCCATAAACCTCCTAGTCTACCATGATTCATGATCATTTCGGATGCAGGTGACCATGAGAGGTGAAAAGGTTGTGAGGCGGGATGGATGCTCCGAACACTGCTAATGAAAACTGCGCAGGGGTCACTGTTGATGAAGATGGGCAATCTAGATCGGTAGTGACTATCCGCAAGGTCTAGCTCAGCTGGAGGACAAAACTGCGCATTTTTTTAGAGGAACAATCCGGGCTGTGGAAAGGTTGGGCAAGCAAAATCTGCGCAATTTCTGGAACAAGCAGGAAGCGGGAGCTTGGCAGCGAAAACTGCACAATTCCTAAGGGGAACTGGCAATTAGCTGCCGAGAGCTCGCCAGCAAAAACTGTGCAATTCTTGAGGGGAACTAACAGTCAGTTGCTAGGTCACTGGCAGCAAAAATTGTGTAATTCCTGAGGGGAACTAGCAGTCAGCTACCAGGAGCTTGGCAGCAAAAACTGCATAATTCCTGGAGGGAACTGGAAGTCAGCTGTTGGATCTTGGCAACAAAAACTGTGCAATTCCTAGAGGGAACTATCAGTCAGTTGCTAAGAGTTGCTGGCGGGAAAAACTGTGTTGATGCTGGGAGGTTGGCATGCTGGTCACCTCTACGCAGTTTCTGAGCTAAGCGGATGGTGGCCTGGGTGCAAGTGTAATGGATAATCGTTCAAATCCAAAAACAATTTCTGCAAGTTCATGTGGAATTTCTTCTTGGATTCCTTTGGAGTATCAGTCATCTACCTCCAAACTTGGTTATTCCGCTAAATTAGAAAAAATGCTTAATTTTAGCCGCAACCTGACAACCTTTAAATTGCCACGGAATCAATAGGAATTCAAATTTTTGGTTAATTCCTTATCGCATCCACTTTTCCACAAATATTATCACATTAATTCTCCACCGTTGATCTTACCCTTCAATCCGACTGTTGATGGTTCACTCGATCAACGAAAATAATCGCTAATCCCCCACCGTTGATCAAATCACACTTGATCCAACGGTCAACAACAATATCTGACGAGCCACTTGCACAAGGATTACCCGCCCCATAAATCGGTTTCCTCTCTCCTGCGGCGCGCTACGTGTCCACTGATAAATGGAATTGGGTGACCACCCTGAATTACCACTTACCACTTTTTCTTCACCTGATAACTAGCTTCGTTGATAAAATCGCTTTTCTTCTTTGACTATCGCATGGGCTTATTGGCGCGCGATGACCATTAGATCTATTGGATCTGTAGATCGGACGGCTCCAGTCTTCTTCTAGGTTTACTACAATTTTTTAGGCTTCCCTTCGGTTCCGCTATAATTTTAGCGCTTCCACCAGGTTGAGTTCTACTCTTTGAATATGAAGCTTAGTTAATTAAAGGTATGTGGTTCGAAACACATTCAATCTAACTTAATACATGGTGAAAGAGGAATTAAATGCGACCACACCAGATCATACAGAACTCTAAATTTTCAGGCCAAACTGAAATTTAATAATACACAGATATATTATTTGAAGGAATGCAACATCCGGAATTGACCAATTATACACGTTACACATGTTGAAAAATGTGCAACAAGAAATGTTAAATTTAGAATGTGCTAAAAATAAACCTGCTAAAAATAACATGTCTAAAAATAGTAGTTTGGCCAGTGAGGTCATTGGCCACATTGGGTGAGAGGTGAAACTGCTAAAAATAGAATGTTCTAAAAATAGCATTTCTGGGTCCCTTCCTATTTATAGCAGTCCCTGGTCTATCAATAGGAAGTAAAAACGAATTTGGTCTTAACATCAGTTTATAATATTAATTAATTAATCTCTATGAGTTAATTAGTTAAGGAAAAACAAACTTGGAGTCTATGTGAGGACATGCAACAGTTTACCTATTAATTGATGAATTTATCCATCAGTTAAAGAGATAAGGATGAGTTGTAATTATGAGTTGTAATTAGTTGGCTCAGTTAACTGAGTCAAGTCTAGTTAGATTAATTTAACAAGTTGTTAAATTAATGAGATTCAGTTTGTTAATGCTTGCATGCATGTAACAACTGGTATTCTCAAATAACTGAATATTATAGCTTAAATAACTGATGCATGTCAGTTCTGTCAAAGACCCAGTTGAGATCAGAGAAGGGACAGTGTACTATCAGTTGGATGAATATTTTTCCTATAAAGGAAGCTCATCCATGATAAGAATTCAAGGTTCCTTGAGGATTGTGCAGTTTTATAGGGTGTGAGATCAGTGTGAGAGATCAGTGTTACACTTGGTAACAGGAGGATCACCCAGGACAAACTGTGGAAGGAAATAGGAGGCTTGGAGGGTAGAGGAGAAGGCTTAGCAGAAGTCTTGATTGCCTATGAGCATCCAGAAGGATTGTACTGAGAACTGGCTAGCTGTGAGAGCTAAGGCTTTGTGTAATCTTGATGTATTTCCACCTTCATCTGTAAGGATTGTACTGAGAGCTGGCTAGCTGTGTGAGAGCTAAGGCTTTGTATAAATCCTATGTATGATAATATAGAGAGTGGGGTTTTATGCTGGTGCTTTCCCCAGTGATATATTCTGTGTTATGTGTGTTTGATTTCTCCATATCAATTATATGTGTTCTTATTGATGTTGCTCATGGTTGATTAAGCTTCCGCTATATTGTTTGTAGAAGTAGATCAAGTGTTTTGATTTAGTACATTGCATTACCAGGTTGATCTACAGGTGGGAAATTTCTACATGATATCAGTGAGCTAGCTGATTTGTAGAGAAAAATTCTACATGGTATCAGAGCTAGTTGATTTGTAGAAAATGTTCTACATGGTATCAGAGCTAGCTGATGTGTAGAAAAATTCTATGAAAATTCTACATGGTATCAGAGCACAGGTGATCAAGGAGAGAACAATATACTGAGAGGAGATTTCAAAGTTTTGAGTTTTGGGTCGAGAGTTTGCAAAGCAGATATGAAAATTTATATACAAAATTTTCAGAAATAAATAGCAGATTTGGATTCCTTTCGAAAAAATACCCAAAATCAAAAAAAAAAAATCGGCTGAATTGGAGTTCGGATGAGGGAGATATCGCTGATTTAAATTCAACTCCTTTTCTAGAAAATTTTGTGATGGTGGGAAAGTGGAAATAGATTGGTGTGCTAGCCAAGA
Organism: Pinus taeda; assembly: GCA_000404065.3. Lineage (NCBI taxonomy): Eukaryota > Viridiplantae > Streptophyta > Pinopsida > Pinales > Pinaceae > Pinus > Pinus taeda. Next base: position 174,512 of record APFE031617305.1, on the reverse strand, counting down.
CCCTGTATGCACTTGAGGTACAAGATGCATGCAAAGCCTTGAGGAGCAAGGCAAAGGTTAGATACTTGGTGGTTGAGAGGGAGAGTAAATTACCTCACAACATGCAAAGCCAGAAGAAGTCTCAAAAGATTGTGCAGGAGCCACGATTGGTGCAGCAGCTTCAGGAGGTTGTGGAGTAGCCACAATAGGAGAAGTTGAGAGGATATCGAGTAGAGACATCTACTCATGCAGAGACCTCCAGTAAGGGGAAACTTCGAGCCAGGTGGGCTGAGGGATCACATGCAGCCATACCTCCAGGTAGGAGGTGGGGCGATATAGAGTGATCGTCCCAAGGAGGAGGGGCATGATCCTTGAGGTACCCAACCTCTTGGATGAGACCTTGCTATAGGAGCCTCAATGTGGAGTAGTAGGAACTGACTGATTGGGTAGAGACAGATGCAGATGGAGCGGCAGAGAGAGCGATAATGCAGGGAGTCCTAGGACAGCGCAGAGCTAGCAGGCTGCAGCAATGTGAGAGGCACAAGTGTTTTGCACAATGCTAGGTGGCATAGAGAGGTGTGCAATGGTGCGAGATGCGTGGAGATATTGCAGTAGCGTAGATGTCAGAGAGGGAGCACTTGTTAGCAGCAGGTAGAGCTTCAGCATCAGAGTATGTTCCTAGCCCAACGGAGTGGTTAGTTGGGAGTGTTTTTGTTCCAAGTGTTGTTGGAGCAAGTGGACCAGGTAGATGTGTTGCATGTAGAACATTCCAGGGAGTGTTGAAAAATGTGCAACAAGAAATGGTAAATTTAGAATGTGCTAAAAATAGACCTACTAAATATATCATGTCTAAAAATAGCAGTTTGGCTAGTGAGGTCATTGGCCACATTGGGTGAGAGGTGAAACTGCTAAAAATAGAAAGTTCTAAAAATAGCATTTATAGGTCCCTGCCGATTTATAGCAGTCCCTAGTCTATCAATAGGAAGTAAAAACGAATTTGGTCTTAAAAACAGTTTAAAATATTAATTAATAAATCTCTATGAGTTAATTAGTTAAGGAAAAACAAACTTGAAGTCTATGTGAGGACATGCAACAGTTTATCTATTAATTGGTGAATTTATCCATCAGTTAAAGAGATAAGGATGAGTTGTAATTAGTTGGCTCAGTTACCTGAGTCAAATCCAGTTAGATTAATTTAACAAGTTGTTAAATTAATGAAATTCAGTTTGTTAATGCTTGCATGCATGTAACAACTAGTATTTTCAGATAACTGGATATTATAGCTTAAATAACTGATGCATGTCAGTTCTGTCGGAGACCCAATTGAGATCAGAGAAAGGACAGTGTACTATCAGTTGGATGAATATTTTTCCTATAAAGGAAACTCATCCATGATGAGGATTCAAGGTTCCTTGAGGATTGTGTAGTTTTACAGGGTGTGAGATCAGTGTGAGAGATCAGTGTTACACTTGGTAACAGGAGGATCACCCAGGAGAAACTGTGCAAGGAAATAGGAGGCTTGGAGGGCAGAGGAGAAGGCTTAGCAGAAGTCTTGATTGCCTGTGAGCATTCAAGAGGATTGTACTGAGAGTTGGATAGTTGTAAGAGCTAAGGTTTTGCGTAATCCTGATGTATTTCCACCTTCATCTATGAGGATTGTACTAAGAGCTGGCTAGCTATGTGAGAGCTAAGGCTTTCTATAAATCCTATGTATGATAATACAGAGAGTGGGGTTTTATGCTGGTGCTTGCCCCAGTGATATATTCTATGTTATGTGTGTTTGATTTCTCCATATCAGTTATATGTGTTCTTATTGATGTTGCTCATGGTTGATTAAGCTTCCGTTAAATTGTTTGTAGAAGTAGATCAAGTGTTTTGCTTTAGTACATTGCATTACTAGGTTGATCTACAAGTGGGAAATTTCTACATGATATCAGTGAGCTAGCTGATTTGTAGAGAAAAATTCTACATGGTATCAGAGCTAGTTGATTTGTAGAAAAAGTTCTACATGGTACCAAAGTTAGTTGATGTGTAGGAAAAATTCTACAAAATTCTACAACACACACAGAGATTCAGTTTCTGCAACTTAATCTTATACAGCCAAATCAGTCAAAATCCCCTTACAATCATTCAGAACTTACATAAATACCATTTCATTCTAACAATCAGATCCTTAATCACTGGATTGAATCTGTCTAATCTTAAACAATATCTAATCTGGTTGATATTCTCCTCGATAATCTCAACTGAATCTAAATTGCATGAATTAATTACAAAATCTCTCAATCCCTAAATCCTAGCTCAAATCCTATCTAGAAAACTTGTAAATTAACAGCTAAAGGATCCCACTCCTTTGCTTGTGAACTTTTTTTGTATTTTTGGAATAAATTTGAAGCCTTTTGTCTTCAAGCATCATGCTCCTACATCAGACTCTTGAGGAAAAAATTCTTCATGGGCTCCTATCCATGAGCTCTTCTACATAACTACCCAACTTCTATAGAATGGCATCGGTCATCCAAGTAGCTTCAGCAATTGGTTGATCCTTCCATTTGACCAAATACTGAAAATACTCCTGCCCTCATGTCTTCTTCAACAATTTCTTGTCCAAAATCCTCTCTGGTTTCAATTCCTTTGCTATAGGTAACTGTTTTACCAAATCAATCTCTTGTTCTTCTTGATCCTATGTTGTGTCATCTGCATTTTCACTTTCATACCTATACAAATCAACAACATTGGAAATTGGAGATATTCCAATATCAGGGGGTAATTCAATTTCATATGCATTTGTAGAAAATTTCCTCAAGACTCTGCATGGTCCAATTTTCTTAAACTTTAGCTTACTATACTCCCTTTTTCGAAATATTTCCTTCCTCAAGTGTGCTAAAACCAAATCCCCAACCTCAAAATTAACTTCTCTTTTCTTCAAATCTACTCTACTCTTGTATTTTATGTTGTTGTCCTGTAGTTGTTGTTTTACCTGTTCATGTATTACTTGAACTTCTGTAGCAAAATATTCTCCTTTAGCACTTCTCCTTTCAGCTTTTCCAAGTCTCTCAATTCAGACACTCCTCTTGGGTGCATTCCATAGATTATATGGAATGGAATCTACCTTGTACTCCTGTTAGGAGAATCATTATATGCATATTCTGCCTATGCCAATACTTGATCCCAATGTTTTGGATGTTCACCTACAAGACTTCTGAGAAGATTACCCAAGCTTCTGTCTACAACTTCAGTATGTCCATCAGTCTGAGGATGATAAGCAGAACTGAAATTCAGTTTAGTTCCAAGCTTCTTCCACAATGTCCTCCAGAAATCTCCAACAAATCTGGTGTCTCTATCTAAACCAATGCTCTTAGGTAACCCATGTAATCTTTCAATCTCCTTAAAAAACAAATTAGCAATGTAAGTAGCATCATTGGTTTTATAACATGGAATAAAATGTGCCATTTTTGAAAATCTGTCAACCACAACATAAATTGAATCATTTCCTCTTTGAGATTTTGGTAAACCCAAAACAAAGTCCATACTTACCATATCCCAAGGCCTATCTGGAATAGGTAATGGAACATTCAAATCTGTGTTTTGGCTCCTTCCCTTTGCATACTGACAGACTTTACAATTTTTCACATACTTTTCCACTTCAGACCTCATTTTCAGCCAAAAATAAAACCTGTTCAACTGTTCATAAGTCTTGTCTGCACCAAAATCTCCTCCAAGTCCTCCACTATGTTTCTCCTTGATCAAATTCTCCCTCATAGAACAACTTGGTATGCACAGTTGATTTCTTTTAAACAACAGTCCCCTTGCAGGAAATAATCCAGCCACTGGCTTCTGTCTAACAAAACAAGATTTCTACAAGCTTCAAATGCCTCTTTAAAATCTAGATCTTTCTCATATAAGTCTTTAAGAAAATCAAAACCCAACACTTGAATTTGACTTTATTGAACTAAAATGCTTTTTCTACTTAAGGCATCTGCTACTTTGTTTGATTAGCCAGTTATATGTTTTAACACAAAATTAAAACTTTGAAGGTATTCTACCCATTTTTCATGCTTCTGGTTAAGCCTTGGTTATTGCATAATGTATTATAATGCATGGTTATCTGAATACAGTATGAACTCCTTGGACATCAAGTAATGTCTCCACTTTTTCAAAGATTGCACCACTGCATAAAACTCCTTGTCATAAGAAGAATATTTCTTCTTTGTCTCATTCAGCTTTTCACTAAAATAAGCTACAGGCATGTCCTCCTGACTCAAAATAGCTCTAGTGGCTTCTCCACTAGCATCACAGTTCACTTGAAAAGGTTTATTAAAATAAAGCAAAACCAAAATAGGCTTCTCAGTAATCTTTCTCTTCAACAACTGAAAGTTCTTTTCTACTTTAGAAATCCATTTGAATGGTTGTATGTCCTTTATTGTGTCAATAATTGAAGCATTAATCTTACTAAAATTCCTTATGAATTTCCTGTAAAAACTAACATGACCGTGAAAACTTCTTACCTCAAAGACACTTCTTGGTGAAGGCCACTCCATGATAGCCTTGATCTTCTCTAGATCCATCTTTAACCCATCAACAAAAACAACAAAGCCCAAATATACCAATTCTTCCTTCATGAATGAACATTTCTTTAAATTTATCACTAACTTTTCGTGTTGTAGCCTCTGTAAGACATAATTCAGATGTCTCACATGTTCCTCTTTTGATTTGTTGTAAACTAATATATCACCTAGATATAATATTACAAATTTAACAATAAATTCCTTCAGGAATTCATTCATAAGTCTCATAAATGTACTAGGAGTATTTGATAAACCCAAAAGGCATTACCATCCATTCATACAATCCTTCATTGGTCTTAAAAGCAATTTTCCACTCATCTCCCTCTCTAATTCTGATTTGATGATAACCACTTTTTAAATCTAACTTTGTAAAATATCTAGCTCCACTCAAACAATCCATCAAATCTTCGATTCTAGGTAAAGGAAATATGTACTCGATTGTTATATTATTGATTGCTCTTGAATCAGTGCACATTCTCCAGCCTCCATCTTTCTTTGGGCTCAACACTATTGTCACTGCACAAGGACTCAAACTCTCTCTAATCAATCCCTTGTCTAACAGTTTCTGAACCTGTTTCCTGATCTCTTCATTCTTTGTGGGAGTCATCCTGTAAGTTGCTTTATTAGGTAGATTTGATCCTGGAATCAAATCTATGTCATGATTGATTTTTCTAATGGGTGGTAACTCATCAGGCAAATCATCTACAATGATATCACAATAATTGTCCAACATCGCTTGAATTTCAATTGGTAAATCAGAAAATTTTGTGGAAATAATTATTACCTTGGGTTTTCAAACCAATTTAAAACTTACCTCATCTTCTTCCATCTGCTGCAAGTACTCCTTTCCACTCAGCAAAAGGGTCTTTGGATCAGGTTTCTTTGATGTATCCTCTTCTTCTATTGGCAGCAATGTATGATTGACACCATCTTTGCTAAATTTGTATGTGTTCTTTTTTCCATCATGCATAGCCCCTCTATCATACTTCCAAGGTCTACCCAACAATATGTGACACACATCCATAGGCATCACATCACACAGAATTTTGTCTCTTTATTTACCCAACTGCAACTCCACTTCACATTGCTCATTCACTACCAACTGATATCCCTTTTGAAGCCATGACACCTTGTAAGGTGTTGGATGTTTCTTTGTTTTCATCTTCAACTTCTCCACCACTTCTGTGGAGACCAAATTATTTGTACTACCACTGTCTATTATCATCTGACAACACTTCCCTTGAACATTACACACAGTCCTGGACAAGGTTTTTCTCTATGCTAGTTCAACAATTTCCTTAGCTGGTTTTAACAAAATTTTGTTAACTACCAAAGATTCCCCTTTCTCTGGTACATTCTCTTCGTATATTACCTTTGTTTCTTCCTCTTCAATTTTTGCAACAATTGCATTCCTCTAATTCATTCCTATATTTTCTAGGCACTCATAAGCTCTGTGTCCCACCGTGTTACATCTGTAACATCTAACTTCTCTTCCTCTACCTCTGCCTCCTCTTCTTCTGGAAAAAATTCCTCTGCCACTTGCATCACCTCTTGTGGGTGCATGCTGACTTGCGTTGCTGCTAGTTCCATCTCTAGGTGTTGTAGATCTTCCTCTACCACCTTGTCTTCCCCTTCCTCGGAAAGTACCCCTATTTCTGGCAGACTACTTCCTCATGAGTTTTTCTTCAGCCTTCAATACTATCTGATAATCGTCTTCTACTGTTTTAGGAGACAATGCACTTATCTCATCTTGAATGTCCATTCTAAGACCATTCACATATCTTGCAACCTTCTCATCTGTATCTTGGATTTATCCTAGTCTTATATTCACTTTGTAGAATTCCTTTGTGTATTCCTTTACTATCATAGATCTCTGTCTAAGGTTTTGCATCTATCTAAATAATGTTGCTGATAATCACTTGGCAGAAACTTACTTTTCAGTTTTGCCACCATCTTGTTCCAATTCTTAATTGGTTCTTTGCTAAGTCTTCTTCTTTCTGCCTTCACTCCATCCCACCAAAGTGTTGCATGTCCTTTCAATTTGGTGACAAGAAATTTCACCTTCTTTCTTTCTTCTATTTCTTCATAATCAAAGAATTTCTCCATGTCATTTATCTAATCTACCAATTCCTCAAGGCTTAAGCTTCCTTTGTAGATTGAAACTTCAAGTCTAAGCTTGGATGTGTATCTCAATACTAACTTAAAGAATCTCATTTCAAGAGTTACATCTGCAGGTTCTTCTTCTGCAGTTTCAGCTTCAGGTTCACTAACATCTCCATCATCTACATCTCTTCCCATTTCCATTGCTTCCAATCTAGCTTGCATATGTTGCAAAGATTCCAACACTTTAGCATTTGTAATGGGTCTTCCTCTTCTTCGACCGCCACCTCTTCCTCCAACTCTAAAAGCCATGTTGGATTTCTTTTTCTGATCCTTGAGATCTTGTTCAGTGTCAGTAGGTTGCTCTGATACCACAAATGGTGGCCTGGGTGCAAGTGTAATGGATAATCGTTCAAATCCAGAAACAATTTCTGCAAGTTCAAGTGGAATTTCTTCTTGGATTTCCTTTGGAGTATCAGTCATCTACCTCCAAACTTGGCTATTCTACTAAATTAGCAGAACTGCTTAATTTTAGCCGCAACCTGACAACCTATCAATTGCCACGAAATCAAAAGGAATTCAAACTTTTGGTTAATTCCTTATCGCATCTGCTTTTCCACAAATATTATCACGTCAATTCTCCACCGTTGATCTTAGCCTTCAATCCGACGGTTGATGGTTCACCTGATCAACAAAACTAATCGTTGATCCCCCACCGTTGATCAAAGCACACTTGATCCAATGGTCAACAACGATATAGGATGAGCCACTTGCACGAGGATTACTCGCCCGATAAAGCAGTTTCCTCTCTCATGTGGCGTGCTACGTGTCCATTGATAAATGGAATCGAGTGACCACCTCGAATTACCGCTTACCACTTTTTCTTCACCTGATAACCAGCTTCGTTGATAAAACCACTTTCCTTCTTTGACTATCGCACGGCCTTATTGGCACGCGATGACCGTTAGATCTATTGGATCTGTAGATCGGACGACTCTCGCTCTTCTTCCGAGTTTACCACGATTTGTTAGGCTTCCCTCTGTTCCGCTATAATTTTAGCGCTTCCGCCAAGTTGAGTTCTACTCTTTGAATATGAAGCTTAGTTAATTAAATCTCTATGGTTTGAAACACATTCAATCTAACTTAATACACGGCGAAAGAGGAATTAAACGTGACCACACCAGATCATACAGAACTCAAAATTTTCAGGCCAAATTGAAATTCAATAATACACATATATACTATTCGAAGAAATGCAACATCCAGAATTGATAAATTATAAACGTTACACACACAGAGATTCACTTTCTTCAACTTAATCTTATACAACCAAATCAGCCAAAATCAGTCAAAATTCCCTTACAATCATTCAGAACTTACATAAATACCATTTCATTCTAACAATCAGATCCTTAATCACTGGATTGAATATGTCTAATCTTAAACAATATCTAATCTCATTGATATTCTCCTCGAGAATCTCAACTGAATCTAAACTGCATGAATTAATTACAAAATTGCTCAATCCCTAAATCCTATCTAGAAAACTTGTAAATTAACAGCTAAAGGATCCCACTCCTTTGCTTGTAAACTTTTTTTTTTTTTTTTGTTTTTTGGGAATAAATTCGAAGCCTTTTGTCTTCAAGCCTCATGCTCCTATATCAACAAACTACTGCGTAGCAGAGGACTTGCTCATGAAAATTGCACGATTTTCTAGGTGAGCAGTGGTCGATTGTCGAGAGGGTTGGCTGGAAAAATTGTGCGATTTTCTGACGGAGACAAGGACAGGCACTAGGTGTCTATTTGGCCCGTATGCACAATTTTCTCAGTCAGTGGAGCGGGCAAGGTCTGCAACCTCTACGCAATTTTTTAGGCTAGTCAGTCCCAGAGTGGCTATCGGGTCAAACTCTTCGTTTGACCATCATGAAGATTGATTGATTTGCTTGCAGACATCACAGCTTGAAATGGCTTGCTTGGTGCTTTTGCGTTGTTCTGGGTGACAGTCGATCAAGTCGATGGCAGGTTGATGGTTTGGCTGTCAGAGAGGAATTTGGTCATCAAAACTTCAACAAAGTGACTAAGTATGTGAACGAGTGAAAGATGCATACATGATCTTACAAACGCACACTTACATGACTTGACGATGAGACGAATCAAACCATCCAGACACACATGCTCAACATGACTAACCGACGGTATAAGCGACAAGTGCGACACTCGTGATTAATCGTTGGTCGACCGTGACGATGCTTGTGTAACAGTGAATGTGACTGTGTGTGAGTGCGACAGATGTTTGCATAGCGAACACAACAAGTACACACGAAGTGAAGACTTTGAGTATAACCAGAACATGGTCGCAAACATGACTTTGACATCAAAATGAAAAAACTTGGGTGAAATGATAAATCAAGGTGGGTGCGAAGACTCACACGAGCTCACAGACTGATCCCGAGTGTGTGTCATCATCAAGTGAAACTCTCAAGGGAGGCTCCGAAATTGGGTGCATGCCAAAATTTTGGAGGGTGGTTGTAGCCGCTACAGCACTTGGCGACGCACTGGTAGAACTCTAACTTCTCTGTTTTGGTTCATTGATAGCACAGGGCCTTGGTCTTTTGAGGATTATTGAATCATTGTGCGAGTTACTCCGGATTCCCCACTTACCTCATGGACATGGTCCACCTTTTCCCAACTCAGTTAAACACAATCAAAATTTTAGCTTGATCACAGTGTTTCGAATTCAGGAAGGGTAGTTTAGCTCGCAAATTGAAGATTTTTAGAGTATAAGTTTTCATCTCTGGTGTTGCTACACTGCCAGCATGCTTGGACAGTACCTTGGTGGAGTCACGCAGGAACAGACGCATTGCCCCACTGCCAGCAAGCCTAATCGGTACCCCGATGGAGTTGCATGCTTCACCTATCTACACAGGAAGCCTTTCCCTTATTTCATATTTCAAGAGGACTATGCATAGGCACTTATTTATTTTGGGGTAGAAGAGGGATCCCGACTTCTTGAGAGCAGAAGAGGTTGTTCCTTCAGAAAATCATGTAAGGCCTCTAACATAGGTTTGCTCGTTTAGATTTTCCCCTTCTCCGTTTCTACTAGTTGGACGAGCTTTAACACACAAAGCAGAAGGCTAAGTGAAGGCATAGGGCTTCCTAGTGTGGACACAAGTTCATCATTGGACCAAAACTTCCCTCGCAGACGGCTCGTATTTTCCGTCAAGACTTCATCAATGAAAGGTTATAACCAAGCACAAAGAAGATGGACACAAGGCTGCCCAATTGCTGCAATGTCACAAGTTTCTTCAAATCTCACCCACATACTCTATTCAAAAGCCAGAACGCAGTATTTGCAACACTTATTTCCAAAAACAAAAATAGTAAGATATCAAGCAAAAAAAACAAACGTAAACAAAAATAGTAAGAAGAACAAACCAAATAATAACAAAGATAGTAAGAAAGCACAACAAAATGAAAACACAAGCAGCAAGCAAACTATGTACACGGCATGGGGCGTGGCCCAGGCTACTATAAATAATGCTTGAGATCTTGGCCATTGACAACAAGGTTTTCAACCCACCCGTCAAGTGATTGCAGCCGATACGTGTGTGGGTCAAGCTTCTCCTAGGTTGTGTACATATTTTCCATCGATGTATCATGGACTAAAGGCAACAAGTTCTTACATAAGAGGCAGGATGACAGATAACCAAGTATTGATAGTTGTACAAGTCCTCATGTACTTCACCTAGCTTATTTTAAGAGTCGCACACGGTCCATGCGAAACTAACCTATGGAAATAAGTAAGCAAACAAACCAAAAGGGAAAGAAGGAAGCAAAAGTAAATGTGTATGCAAAGGGAGTAGGCAAACAAACAAGCAAGCAAGCAAACACACAAAGAAAGAAGCAATTATGCATGCAAGAAAACAACTCAATGAAAATACTACTCTTATTCCTAAGCTAATAGTGCATGGGTCATCTCACATTAAGTGATACTTCTAATGCAACCATCGGCGCATTGGTCGACCCATGTTGGTGAAGGCATGGTTTGTGATCATCACAGTTACACAAACCAGCAAGCATGAAAGATATAATGATGAAGACGTACACACTTTGAGCTTACAAGTGTCCACAGAACAAAAATGAGTGAAAGCGCATGTCATGCACTCTGTGGACTTTCCATGGTGTTGTGTTACACTGCGTGTAGATGTTGAGTGTATGCAATCTCTTGACTTTGACATGCAAGCAAACGTGAGAAAGGTAGACCACTTATGTTGCACAAGTGTGCTTGTTATGTAAGATTCCTCCAATGCATGAGCGATGGGATTGTGTAGTTCGAGTGAAGGAAGTGAAATATGAGTGTTAGATTGATCTTGAATGCAAAGCATAGATTGATGAGGAGCCTTGTGTGTTTCAACAATTACCTGGTCAGAAGCGAAACCAACCTCGGGACATCAAGGACCTGACATAACCATCAGCTTAGGCTAAAGTGCCTCGACAGTCTACGGGGTTTCAAATTCGTCGACAGATAGATCAATGTAGACTAGTGTCTTAGACAGATTAACAACGATTGAATCAACATCGTGATCAGATGAAGAAGTAGAGAGATCATGACAACCAAGATCAAAAAATTCAAGGTGTTTGTCGGAATCCTCATGATTTGATGAATCAGGTAGAGGGGTAGATATGAAGCAAGGATGTTCACCCTCTGTGTTTTCAGGAATGACAGATGATAGACTGGATGGATTTCCAAAGGAAGATGTGTCCTCTCTGCAATGTAATGATAAACTGACATCTGACATGTTCTGTGAACGATCGGAAGTAGAAACATCTGGAATGAGTTTTCACAGGGGAAATCAACAGTGGCAGAATCACAAGGGATGTCAGGATATAGCAGGTGAGGCGTGGATGGAACGGAGTCATCCTTCACCCGGGTTCTTCTTTAGATTCCCACACACACTCATCATGAATGATGGCACAGGTTAGCTGCATAACACTAACTTCATCAATGAATTGATCCTCGTTCACAGCAGGTGAGGAGTCCAGAATGGAAGAACACAAGATAGTACAATTTCAAGGATCAATAGAACATGGGGATGGAGGTTGAGGGAACGAATCCACGTGACAACCAACAGACTTGCAAGCCAAATTTGTGCATATATCAAGAGTAGGTGGGGTGCGAGGATGTGACAGTTCAACAGATGTGTGTGCATAATCTCCCACATCACTCTACGATGGTGGAGTTGTTTAATGAGTCGAAGGCAAACAGTCACTTATGACATCAACTATGTCTGCCTGTGATTGCGCAGCTCCATCACTGAAGTGTGCTGAGTGGGATTAGAATGATTTCAAGAATTGCATATTTTTGGATATGTGAAGAAGATACTCAAATCTCCCATCGAGAAATTCCCAATCAATTTCATCTTCGAGGAATCAGTTTGCAAGATTACGAAAGCATGTGTAAAACTGATCAACGGATTCATCAAGTGCTTTTCGTAATTTCTTTATCGGGTGCTTTACTGTTAAAGTGATTGAAAGCACGGTCTATCTCTGCGACCAAATCAGCAAGAGAATGAATAGATTTTTCCAGCAATGTGGCACACCAGTGCAATGGGTTCCCTTGAAGCGTGTAGATGAACAACACGCAAGTCATGTATTCTTCAAAGATTCCATGTCTTTCACATGAGCCTACAATGCCAACCACGTCACGAACCAAGGCTACATGGCCTCCACCATCATATGTTTTATGTGACATGTTATCTGAGAGTTCTTCCGATATTTCGAAGTCGTTTCCATAAGACATACACTTCGGAAGAGAAACTCTATTGTTAATCATGATGGGTATGCAGAGATTCAAAATAGATGTGAGGACTCAACTTGTCATCTGGCCCTCCTTATAGTGCCAAAATGTTGATGGTGTTGGACCCGCCAACATCAAGGGATCACCCTGGTATGAAGTCCGAACTGGACCTCACACCATTTGGTGTGGGGGTCCCATTCGGTATGATGGCCTGGTTGCCATTATCTTAAAGATTGCCTCAACTCTTACTTGTTAGCAAAGGAGAGTGGTATGCTTTGTCTTTCAAGAAGTGAGGTTCACATGCTTGGTGAGTGTATGTGTCAATGGTTCTTTCACCGTAGAGGGAGAGGGTGGTAGTGAGTCCCAAGTCGGTTGGGAGAAGTCCCAACTCTGCTAGGAACACACAACACAATAGGACATGCACAACTTCCGGCAGAACAATCCATATGGATGTGACAGTCACACACACAAGGGAAGATAACACATATAACACTCAGTAGATTAGTCCGCGAGAGTACAACGGTTGTTATAGAAAGTTTTATGTGAAAGGTCTGTCTGATGTCCGGGAGAGTAGTCTACATGGGCGAGACAACGCTAACAGCGTATACAACACATTTTCATTAACATATATGCATTACAATAAGTGAATTAGTTCAAGTGTTGAACACAGGTTAAAGAAACGTGCATTACAAGTGTTAAATATTAGTCTTACAACAGTTACAATACATGTGTGAAAATTTGTTGGCCTGTTAGCAGGCTTTTGAATTAAGCAAAAGTTCCAAGACACATCGTTACACCATACATCACTAACCCTGCGTGCGAAGCATTGAAGCCACTACTTACTCCATAAAGAAAAGATTACAGACTCTAAATGCTATGGGGGAGGAGCTGAGGTGAAAAGTCCTTTGCATGTGCAAATGAGAGGGTATTTATAGCCAAGGGTGAAACTGAACCTTATGGTTGTCCAACTACCCTCATGACTGTTTGACTTCCATGACTTTTTGACTTTACATGAGTCTTCATACAACAAGTGGGTCTCTTAGACTTTTACATTACATTACATCGATTGACAGTATGGCCCACAGTAGAGATGTGGACGACATGACTCAACATGACATTGCTGGTACATTCATGTTGCTTCTAGTGTGCATGTCAAGTTGTAGTATTGTTGGGTGATGGATATCCTCATGGTGTGTCATAGCTTCACCTCCGCATGGCAAAGTGCATGGAGTTTTCAATGGTCATTGGTTCACTTGATGTTGCATTCACACATTGCTCCTTACTTGTATGTTGGTAATCTTGACAGGTTCATTCGTTCGCGAAAGGTGTATGTTCGTCCATCCATCCGTTCATGAACACATCTTGCATGTTTGCTCGTTCGTCCGTCCGCAAACACATCTTTGCATGATCATTCATTAGTGAGCACATCTCTTTGCAGGCATCATCTGTTCATCCATTCATGAACCTTTCCTTCTACATGTGCTCCCTTAGTTCATCCCATCCATCATTTTGCCATGTTTATTTGTGTACCTATGTCTACAGTCACTCATGACAAGACAACGTCAAATCCATAAACCTACTAGTCTACCATGATGCATGATCATTTCAGATGTAGGTGAGCAAGAGAGGTAACAAGGTTGCGAGGCGAGATGGATGCTCCGAGCACTGCTGATGAAAACTGCACAGGGGTCACTGGGTGATGAAGATGGGCAATCTGAATCGACAGTGACTGTCCGCAGGGTCTGACTCAGCTAGAGGAAAAAATCTGCGCAGTTTTTGAGAGGAATAGTTTGGGTTGCGAAAATGTTGGGTAAGCAAAATTTGCACAATTTCTAGAACCAACAGGCAGTGGGAGCTTGGCAGCAAAAATTGCGCAATTCCTAAGGGGAACTGGTAGTCAGTTATTGGATCACTGGCAGTAAAAACTACGTAATTCCTTAGGGGAACTGACAGTTAGCTGTCGAGAGCTTGGTAGCAAAAACTGCGCAATTACTTAGGGGAACTAGCAACCAGCTGTTGTGTCACTGGCAGCAAAAATTGTGCAATTCTTGAGGGGAAATGGCAGTCAGCTACTGAGAGCTTGACAACAAAAACTGCTCAATTCCTGGAGGGAACTGGAAGTCAGTTGCTGGAGCTTGGGAGCAAAAACTACACAATTCCTATAGGGAACTGTCAGTCGACTACCAGGAGTTGCTGGCAAGAAAAACTGCATTGATGCTAGGAGGCCTACTATTCACCTCTATGTAGTTTTTGAGCTGAGCGAACTACTACACAACAGAGACTTGCTCATGAAAACTGCGCAATTTTCTAGGTGAGCAGCGGTCAACTGTCGGGAGGGTTGGCTGGAAAAACTGTGTGATTTTCTGAGGGAGACAGGGACAAGCATTGGGTGTTTGTTTGGCCTATCTGTGCAATTTTCTTAGTCAGTGGAGCGGGCAAGGTCTACAGCCTCTACGCAATTTTTGAGGCAATTCAGTCCCACGGTGGCTACCGAGTCAAACTCTCTGGTTGACCATCATGAAGGTTGATTGATTTGCTTGTGGACAACGCAACTTAAAATGGTTTTCTTGGTGCTTCTACGTTGTTTTAGGTGACAGTCGATCAAGTCAATGGCGGGGGGATGGTCCGAATGTCAGAGGGGAATTTGCTTGTTAGAACTTCAATAAAGTGACTAAGTGTGTGAATGAACAAAATATACATACGTGATTAATCCAAAATGGATCTAGCACATACCTCTAAGTCTAAGAATTTTCCTCACATAGGAAAAATGGAAGTCAAAGGAGGCTCCTGGAAATAGTCTCATTGCATAGATCTCTTCATTCTGAATCTAACACAATTTGAATGGGCTAAAACGGACTTCGGATGAAGAAGTTATTGTAGAAAGAAATTTGCCCATTATCCTTAGAAAATGAGGCAAATTCTTATAAAAGTGGACTGAAGAGCTCCTTAAAGAAAATTGCATCAGAAAGGTTCAAAGGAAGGACTTAACCAAAGGCGGAAGGACTCCCCGATAGCAATCTCCAATACATTGCATCAGAGGAAGGCCTTCATGCGATATCAGAACCCTAGGCAGGCAATTTGCGATTGCAATCAGCGGATCGGCAATCGGCACAGTCCATGGGATGTCATATAGGCCTCGAGTTGTTGCGATTGTGATATGAGATGGCGCTGATCAACGATAGCATTGATGCGAGGGGGCTGATAGCGATACGTTGATGCGATGGGGCCAATAGTAATATGCGATGTGCCGATATCGACAATCGGCAATTAGTGGATCCCCAATATAAAGGGTCGTTGACATATGTGATTGTGATTTGCGATCAGGGTGCAGACCCGATAGAGTTGTAGACGCGATTGCATAAATTTTGAAATCTGGTATTTCAGATTTTCTGTGTATTTTCCGTGTATTGGATTTTTTGGCCATTCGCAGCGCGATATGCGACATGCGATGGAAAGGCGGACCCAATAGGATTTTAAGCATGATTACATATTATTTGAAGTCCGGTTAAACGGCTCATGATGTGTTTTTTGTGTGTTTCCTGTGTATTTCGATATATTGCTATTTTCGGGATTATGGCAGTGGGAAGGCCAAACGATCAGGTTCCCGTGCCCGCCGGTTCCTTTCCAATTGCAAACTGATTCTTTTGGGAAATAGTCGGGGTTCCAGACATTAGAGGACTGTAACCAAACGATTACAAATACACAGAGAACAGAATTGATAGGGATTCACGCAGAGGCTGAGCAAAACACAAAAGCATAGGGAAAGAGGATTCTCGAAGGCTCAAGTAGAGTAATGCTCAAAGGAAGCTCGGAGAAGCTCAGAGAAGCTCGACATAGCCACCAGAGGTTGGAAGGCAGAGCCAGAGTGCTGACAGAGGCATAGCCACCAGAGGTTGGAGGCAGAGCCGCAAAGCCAGAGGACTCTATGGACTTCTACAAGCCATGAAGCTGTAATGAAGTCAGAACAGCAAAGAGATCGAAATGATTGAGTTGTTGCTGATGTCTGATGTGTGTTGAAGATAGAAGGAGGAATTCCAAAGACAGTAAAATAATTCTGAGGGAGTTGGTGCAAGCCATGAACTCAAGATAGCCCAGAGCGCTGATTGAAGGAATCCAGTCCAGAGAAGCCTAGATCTATCGGCAGAGTATGGACAGCGAGCGGGATAAGATGGTATTCTAAACCCATAGGTTCAGTTGTAAACCAATGGAGTTAAGTGTGGAACTTGTAAAAGAACTTAAGCCATAATCCCAAAGAGCCTAATCAAGTTGATTAGAACTCAAGGAGACATAGCCCAAGATATCAGGGTGAACTCCATATTATATTGTTGTCTTATGTGTTTGTTTATTTGATGCATTGCATTTACTGTTGTGTGTGTTTAAATATCAGCAAAGTAAATAAACTTAAGGCAATTGAGTAGTTAAAGGAAAACACAAGCATACACCTATTTCAAGTGCTTATTTCCACAAATTATCAATTATAAGCATAGATCTTGGAAATTGTTTAAGCTTTGGAGTGGAAGAGGTTATTGTAAGTTGACAAGAAGCCTTTAGGTCCCCATTTCAGATCAGGTGGTATCAGAGCATCAGGATGATTAACCCCACCTTCAAAGAAGGTGATATCAAAGCTATTTATATTAGAGCAAGTTATACCAGAGTAAGTGGTATCATGATGCTTGATTGATAGAGAAATATATTTGCTTGTTTAACTTGAAAGGTGTTTAAACCATCGAGGATTGATTATTTGATTATTTGTAAACTAGCTATTGTTGAGTTTGAAAAGGTTCATGGAAAGTTATTGGTAGTTAAGTCCAAGAGAGGACAAGAAGGAAGAAGGGCTGAAGGCATTCTTCTTATCCCAAAGGACCTCAAAGAAATCCTTGAAGCACAAGAGGTTTGTTGCAAAAGGTTGCTTGAATAGGCTCATTGTTAATATTGTTTGAAGTTCTTTTGTTCATTTTGATAATGACTACTTCCATAAGTGAGTCCTCAAATTCTTCTTTCTTCACAAGCTTCTTTGATGAAGACATGAAGCAAGACTTGTTCATCATGAGAGATATGGTGAGAGAAATCTATGAGGATGAAAGGAGGAGCACCAGACTTAGAGAGCAGTTGAATTCCATGAAGGAAGAGAAGCAGTTGCTTTCTAACAAATTGTAGGAAATGGAGAGGCAACTTCATATTGCAAATATGAACCTGGAAAGGATGCATGAGTTGGAGACACAGTTCCTTGTTGCAAAGGAAGCCTTAGTCAAGTATCAACTTGAAGAAGAGGTAAATAATCCTAGTTTGTCTTCCATTTCCTCTAAGAATGTTTATATTGGTTCTTTTGAAAAACATACCAGAGGCATAGGTTCCAAGTTAATGTCTAAGATGGGTTATGAAGTAAAAGGCTTGGGCAAACATGTGCAGGGTATTGTTGAGCCAATAATAGTTGAGGAAAGGCCTAAGTATTTGGGACTTGGCTATGGACAATCTTATGGAGAAAGTTCCAAAGGTGCCATGAAGACAATTGAAACAGTTCCAAGAAGGAGTTTCACTGCAGGTCTTCTACCTCAAGTGTGTGAAGATTGTATTCTTGGGGAATGCAATAATGTGAAGCATACCTTGTAGAAATAAGATGTATATCAGCATACACTTGAACCAGAGAGTTGTGGAAACTATGAAACCATTGAAGAGGTTGATGATGTTCCAAAGGGAGCTACTTCTTCATTCAATTCACCTCCTCAAGAAGGTAATAAAGGTCAAAAAGAAAGGTATAAATCTGGTTCTAACCATATTCCTTTTGATTATGCAAAGCATGATAAATTTCCATATAAGCATGGGAAAAGAATTGCATGTTCCTTTTGTGGTTTGGTTAACCATAATGTTTCTAGATGTTGGAAGAGAATGGCCACATACAGGAAACTTTTGAAGGAAAGGAAGTAAGAAGCCAAAGGTCCATTGGACAAGGCAAATCATGCTGTCAAGAGGATGCACATGTGTTGCACTTATTGCCATAAGCAAGGACATATTGCTGAAAAATGTTGGACTCTGAATCTAATAATGCTTCCACGAAACTTGAAGAAGGTGGAAAGAGAAAATGGCAGGAATGGAAGAAATATTCCATGATTGATGTGTTTCAGGATGATTCACATGTTGATGTTGATGTGCAGACAAAGGAAGGGCCTTTGAAATGGATTGGTAAGAAATGGTTAGAGTTCTTATCCAATTAAGGTTGCATGTCTTTTGGAAATGCATCAAATCAATAGAATGCATTTCTGTGTTAATGGAATGCAAGTTGCAGGGTTTTACCAAGAAGGTGAATGGAAAAAGTTGAGTAGGAGACTCACTTTATTGTTGCAACATCATGTTCATTTCAGCTTCGAACGTACAGTGTACTTAAGCGAAAGTTGAAAGATGAAATGCATGCATAAGCTTGATATGCGTGAACACAAGGATGTTGATGATTCCCTTGTATTTGAATATGTATGTGTAATTAACTTGAAGGGTTGATTGCTTTGTTTTTAAGCATGCATGTAATGGTAATATTGACTTGGAAAAAGTTGATTTGGTCTCCAAGATGGAGATAATGATGAAGTGTTTCATCTTTGAAAAAGAATCCTAAAGTTCTTTTTCTACATGCTTGACTTGAAGGGTCAATTGTTTAAAGGCATGTTTTGTTGGCTTGTTATCTAGTCAATCATTTGTATGCAGGTGTAAAGACATGGAGGTGTTCACAAGATGTGAAATCTATTTCTTTTGATGAAGCAAGAGTTTAGGCCATCCAATTGTTGTTTTTAATCCTGTTGTTGTTAACAGTTGTTGTTGGCAGTATGTGTTGAGCCTCAAACCTAGACTTCTTTACACATCCTCCCAGCCTCTTTTTCCTATTCATTTCCTTATTTTGCCACTCATTCCCTCCATCAAATTGCTTAAATCATTGTATTTTAGGACTTTTTACATGGTTTTCTAATTATGCTAATGACTGTGTTTGGTTTAGAATTTTGGTTCAAGGTGCTGCTTTCCGCAGCTCATACAGGGTTTTCCGCAGCTGATCCCGATTTCCGCAGCCAACCCCGGATTCCGCAGCTGTTTTATTAAATGCTATGTTCCAGGTGTCCTTCGGGAAGAAGAGCCACATGGGCAAGTTCGTGGAACCAAGGACATGGTGTGTGTCCCTCCAGATCATCCAAACCAGTCATCCAAGCCCGTGGTCAACGACGAGGCAACTTCGGTCAACGGAGGTCATTGGCGGTGGCACGGCTCTGCGTGTTCTGTTTTAGAGCACGTGAAGAACAGGTGGCATCGTCCTCAGTCATGAAGATGGTGGGAAACATAAATCCAACAACGGATTGAATGCCCACAACGACCGTTGCCTAAATCCGAGGACGCAGCAAGACTACATGTTTTTACACAGCTGTTTGAATTACTTAGATTTCGTTAAGTTAGTTCGCTTTCCTCAGTTATAAATAAAGCATCTTTGAATGCTGGATAAGTTAGTTGTTCGCTGTTGTTATGTACTTTTGAACTCCCACTGTACTTTATATTTTGATGCATAATATATGAGAAGACTGTTTTTTTCCATTTGCACGTGTAATTGATCTTTGAACCGGCTGGAGTAGGCAGAGGGCCCCTGTTTACTAAAGGCCTGTACAATAATTTTAATTTTCTGCATTTCGTTTTCTTATTTCATGTATATAATGCTTTTGATTGCCGTGTTTTGATAGTTGTATATACATTTCGAATTCTGCTTGTTTACATTTCTACACTTTTTTATGACTGATGAGTTTGTTATGCAGGTTTCTTAGGCATGCACGGGACAGTTTCTTTCTTTTCTTTTTCACAACTAGTGACACTTGTGATCATCTTGTCTATGTTGTTGACCTTCTTTGTTTTGCAGCCTTTATTTCCTTACTATCACTTAGTCAATTTGCATATTTGCTTTCTGTTTTTAGATATCAAGTTGTTTATCTATTGATGGTTCCTTCTTCATAATTTAATATCTTTATTGGAGACCAAAATATTACTTAGCACAGCTTGATTTAGTTGTTCAAGAACTCACAATTGCTTGACTTGTTTTTAATTGTTTATCACATGATATATTCAGTTAAAAGGCAAGAGATTAAGAAGAAGTTAAAGTATTTGTGACTAGTCTTTCTTTTAGGTAGATTTACTTTAGTTTCACATTGCTTAGTTGTTATTTGACATAGATTTCATTTTCATTTCCTTGCAGCAGCAGACGCACTGGGCCAATGTCATTAGTCTTTTATTTAATGTCTTTATTTTCCTTTAAGAGTTGACTTCATTTCAAGCTTTCTTGTAGAATACTTTTAAGTTGTAAAAAGCACATCACAATCTCACACATTTCACTCACTTTATTTCATTTCCATCACATCACATTAGGAGAGATATACTTGAAAACAAACTTAAAAAGTTAAAAACGACAAAAGCTTAAGAAATAGTTACCTAAGTACATACAGTACACCTCACTTCATCAGCTTACGAGCCCTAGGTTGACATTTAAAAGTTGCAATTTAGACATCACTAAATTGACCAAACATGTCCCGAATTTGTTTATTGTGCAAGAAACTAAGATGTTAGATGATGAACTATTAGGGAATGATTATAGGACTTATTGGAGTTGGATGAAGAGAGTTTTTTAGTTGACTTCCATCAAACTGTTGAAAAGGAATGACAAAAGGCTTGGCATGACCGACACATAAAGAAGAAATATTTTTCTGTTAGAGACCGAGCTTTTCTCTATGACAACAAATACCCAAAACGTCTGGGGAAGCTAAAAATGCACTAGTTTGGACCTTTATTTTATGTGGAGATATGAGATGCAAAAATTGTTAATCTTGTATAAATTAATGGAGTTCTTTTTCCAAGTTGGGTGAATGACACATGTGTAAATCCATACTATGGCTAATAATTTTTTCTGGTAATATTATTTCTCTAAAAGGAGGTAGTAATTAGGCCTAGGATCGATTTAATCATGTTAATTTATTATTTTTCCCATTTTTTGTCATATTTAGTCTTCTAATATAGTTGCATCAGTTTTGCCAGTTTTTTTTAGTTGTGACCTACCGCAATTGATTGTGGTCGGAGAAGCACATGTCAGGTTTCCTATCTGTCAGTCTTGTAATTACAAATGAGGGTCTTTTTAGTCATTATTCTAATATTTTGCGTAATATTTTTATGATCGATTTGATCTTTCAATTTACGAATTTTCAATCATTACCTATTAATTTGTAATAAATATAATCCCTTTTTTTAGTCTTATACGCCATCATACTGAGGTTCATGCCCTAGTCATCATTATTATCCAAATTCAAATTGATTTTTGTATGTTACCATATATTAACTATCTGTCTAATCATTCAACATCCTATCTAGTTTTTCTATATAGTTTTCATGTAATCACCTTAGTTCTTCATTGTTTCTATCTATCTGCTCAAATTATCTACCCTAGCTTCCGCGTCGAGTCTTTTTGATTCCCAAATTTGTTCTCATTCCCCTATTTATATTGTTTACAATCATGAAACTTCATCTATGACTCATCTTTCTAAGCCTCCAGTTTCAACAGATTTTTCAGATTATTGTATTGTGGCCATATTAAATATATCAAAGCATAATTTAATAAAAGTAACTTATAACCTTAAAAAAATTATAAAAACATATACAATATTAAAAATTAAAGTTACAATATTCCTATATATTTTTAAAATATTTAGAAGTACTATTATAATTTAACTAAGTGGTATTTAAAAGAAATATACAATACAATTATCTTTTATACATTAACATCTTTAAATACTATTTAAAACAAAATATTTAAATATAACTCATAACAGGTTTTAATTACGTCCTAAGGAATTTCCCTTTGAAAACAACTCTCCCAACTACTACGGTGTCAATTAGTAAACCATTGATTCTATATGTTAGACAATTAAAAAAATTTCAACCTTTGCATGACGTTGTGTGGAAGTTATTATTTGATAATTGATCTTGAAAGTTGAAAAGGATTCATATGTGCCAGCTGCATTTGGCATGCTATCACAACTACTTAGTCTCTCCACCGTATTTGTCTTCTGTCCATTTTCCTCTTCCCCTAAAGGTCCATTTGAATGGTGACAATAGAAATTGAGTCTCTCAAAAAATTACATGGAGATGGATTGTATATCTTCTATGAAAATGCCCTGGATTATCACTAGTGTGCTCAAAGGTTGTTCTAGTATGTTCTATACTTTTTGATAACCTCAAAGTGCTGCAGGATATGATGTAATTTAGTGATCCTCTATGATTCATTTTCTCTTTTTCTCTTTTTTTATTATTGTTTTTGTCTGTGGTTACAGTTCGTTCAGTGCATTGAAGAGACCGTGGGGTTTGGAAAAGGATCTAACAGACTATACACGACCATCAACCTAGAGAAAGCTCTAGTGGGTCAAACTTGGATCATCGTGACAAACCCATGATGGCATGCGTCCTTTCACATTTACTATGCTCACCAAGCTCCCAATATAGTTTTTAGTGTTAAAGATGATAACCCAATTGGGACAACGATGATCAAAAGAGCCTATGTACTTGTGTAGAATCTCCTAGATGGCGAAGAGTTCGATGAGAGTTGTCATTGATAGCCCTCTTCCTAGAGATTGTTCAGATTAGAGGAGGATCATGAGCTTTGTTGGAGGGATCGATCTATGTGATGGAAGGTATGATACCCAATTCCATTCTCTGTTTGGGACTTTGGATTTTGTTCATCACATTGATTTCCATCTGCCAAATTTCCCTGGTGGGGCGATCGATAAAGGAGGGCCCAGAGAGCCCTGACATAATATTCATTCCAAGATACAAGGGCCTGTTTCTTGGTATGTGCTTTATAACTTTGAGTAGAGGTGGAAGAAGCAAGGTCATAAGGATTTTCTCTTTCATCTGAGACAGTTTAGTGAGATCATTCCTCCTTCGCCTGTGATATATAAAAATGACTAGGAAATTTTGAATGTTCAATTCTTTAGATCGATAAATTGAGGAGTTGCATTTGGGTTTTCCTAAAACATGAGAGGATGCATCCAGATCAAGGTTGGTTAGTGGAAAGGATAACATGATAGATAGGAGTATCCAGGATGCTTATATCAATTCCATTCATCGTGCAAAGAAATTCATTTATATATAGAATCATTACTTTTTAGGAAGCTCTTACAGATGGAAGCCATATAATATCAGGGTGGAAGACATAGGATCTCTTCACCTTATTCCCAAGGAATTTTATTTAAAAATAGTTACCAAGGTAGAAGCAGGAGAATAATTTAGAGCCTATATTGTTGTGCCATTCTGGCCAGAGAGGATACCTAAGAGCGGCTTTGTGCAGACTTGGATTGGTAGAGGAGGACAATGGAGATGATGTATATAGATATTGCGCAAGCTCTACGTGCCAAACAAACCAATCCAAGATTAGATAGATGTAGATCCCAAGGATTATCTAACCTTTTTCTATTTTTAAAATAAAGAGGTTGAGAAAAGTGGTGAGTATGTACCAGAGGAGCATCTGGAGGAAGATTCTAACTGCAAGAGAGCTCAAGAAAATACGCTGTTTAGGATCCCTTGTCCTCATTGACAATCTTTTAAGTTTGGATGTGCCTCCATACACTTTAGGATGTATTTTGTCGTCATTGGTAATTTTTAAAATTTTGTTGTCTTCATGTGCCCCACTACGCATCTCCATATCTCGTTTGATAATCCTTAAAATTTATAGATGTGGAGCAGCATTCGCACATCCCAAAATTTTGGTGGAACCCATTGTAATCTTTTTGTCTTCATTTTATTATATTGTCCTTGTATACCTATTGCTCTATAATTTATGTTCTGCAACTTATAAACTTTTCAATGTACTGGTGGCATGAATCTGATTTGATAGGCTTGAATTTTAGTCGTGTGGATTTTTCTCAAGATGATATTCTCTCTTTTGACACCTTTCTAGTTTCTTTTATGTAGTTGACAATGAGTACATTATTATTGGATAAGTAAATATCAACCAACGTTCCATGGATGGTTCAAGAGACTTTGAGATAGGAATGGGGGCTTACCAACCATATCATCTGGCAGTTAATGTGCCAGGCAGAGGGAAAAGCCATGTCTTCAAGATGCCTCTATGCTATGAACATACTGGATTGCTAGATAACTTGTTTCTTCAGCCTGAAAGCCTAGAATATATCATGAAAATGAACAAAATAGTAGAACGATACTGGGATTTATATAGAAGTGAAAGTTTGGAAATTGATCTGTCGGGCCATTTGTTGATGTATTATGTGGGTGTCACAAATGCTAGTGAAGTGACAAAGATACCTGGCACATAATTATTTCCAGATACAAAGGCTTGGAAATTGGGCACCAAATTAGATTACCTGCCACCCATTCTGACCACATAGAGAGTTGGAGCAGTAGTAATCCACTAGTTGTTTGGTCTTTCATAACCCATACTATATTTAGAGCTATTTCCCGTTCTTCCCATTGTTGGTATTTGCACTAAAATACAAACAGTCATCTTTAGAGCTCACACAAATCTTGTGGAAATATCTAATTTAGTGAAAATTTCTTCGCTTTTCTCTTAATTTTCTCTTTAGTCAATAGATTAATAGGCAAACTAGAAAAATGATATCAATCTGCATGGTAACCTCTTATGCAATAACCTAACATGGATTGTTAGGCATTGACCTTTTGGTCAATAGAATCTGCATTCGATACATATAGAGCTATGTTATTTGTGTATTTGCAGTTTTTTAATAACACAGTGTTCAATATTTGGCATTCAAGTGGCATGTGAAGCTCTAATATTATGATTTTTGTAGTTGATACATTTCTTTATGGCATGTATTCGTTGTGTTTGTATCCCTGCCAATTAAAGAGAAATCATTGTTTCTTTTTCATTGTTATATTCCATGAATTGACATCGTTATTTATTTTTCATTGTTATGTTCCAAGAAAAAAGAGTGAAGATTTATACTGAAAACATGACAGGGTTTTCTTGTGACCTTTATGGAAATATGATCAATTGTGTTGGTTGAAATTAGGAAGTGGTTTATGTCATGAACATCCCTAGTCACAATGAGAGCAAAGGTCTTTGATAAACATGGAGTTATATTTGAACTCTGTGTTTTGTCATCTTAAATTCAAAACCATTGTAAATGGTTATCAATAACAAGGATTGTAAGTTAAGAAACTATATTTTCTCTCATTGGCTATATTTCCCGAGCTACCTTCTTGCTTGGTTGGGTGTTTTCCGTGGGAAGTATATGTATCAACATGCATGACTCATGTGGTCTTGCATTGTGACAATCATCTGAGTTTTGCATTTTATGACATGGGTGATTTGTGTGTTAAGTAGGGAGGGATATAATTACTTGAGGGTTGTAGATTTGTTGTTGTCGTTGAAAGTTCTTGTATACAGTGTAAGTATGCCAATGTTGTATAAACAATGAGGAAATTACATTCTTACTTGATAACAATTTCCCTTAGTTGGTTATGATTATAAATTTTGTTCGTATATTCCCTTACCTAACTAAAGTAGAGGTTTGTTTATTTGGTTCCTGCCATTTTATTATTCCCAAGGAATTGTCTTTAAAAATAGTTACCAAGATAGAAGCAGGAGAAAATTTCAGAGTCTATATTGTTGTGTTAATGTGGCGAGAGGGGGTACTAGAGTGTGGCTCTGTGGAGGCAATCTTGGATTGACATAGGAGGACAATGGAGATGATGTATACAGATATTGTGCAAGATCTTCGTGCAAAAAAATATATATGATGCAGATCCCAAGGAATATCTGACCTTTTTCTATTTGGAAAATAGAGAGGCCAAGAAAAGTAGTATGTATATACCACAGGAGCATTCAGAGGAAGATTCTGACTACAAGAGATCTCAAGAAAATAGGTGTTTTATTATTTATGTGCATGCCAAGATGATGATAGGTAACAACTCCTGAGGTTAGTGCATCACCAAATTACAATTTGATTTACTTCCTTTCTTAAACAACATCATTTTTTATAAATGCTTGTCATTTTATTTGGGTTGGGCCTTGGGTTAGTTGTAGGTTTGTTTATTTGGTTCCTGCCATTTTATTATTCCCAAGGGAAAGTCTTTAAAAATAATTACCAAGATAGAAGCAGGAGAACAATTCAGAGTCTATATTGTTGTGCTAATGTGGCCAGAGGGGGTACGAGAGAGTGGCTCTATGTAGGAAACCGTGGATTGGCAGAGGAGGACAATGGATATGATGTATACATATATTGCGCAAGCTCTCCGTGCCAAACAAATCTACGATGCAAATCCCAAGTATTATCGCACCTTTTTCTGTTTGGAAAATAGAGAGGCCGAGAAAAGTGGTTAGTATAAATCACAGGATCATCCAGAGGAAGATTCTAACTACAATAGAGCTCAAGAAAATATGCGTTTAATGATTTATGTGCATGCCAAGATGATGATAGGTAAGAAATCCTGAGGTTAATGCATCACCAAATCCCAATTTTCTTTAGTTCCTTTCTTCAACATCATCATTTTTTGTAAGTCCTTGTCATTTTATTTGGGTTGGGACTTAGTTTATTTGTAGGTTTGTTTATTTGGTTCCTTCCATTTTATTATTCCCAAGGAATTGTATTAAAAATATTTACCAAGATAGAAGCAAGAGAACAATTCAAAGTCTATATTGTTGTGCCAATGTGGAAAGAGGGGGTACTAGCGAGTGGCTCTGTGCATTCTTTTATTAGTGGAAGAGGAAAATGGAGATGATGTATACATAAATTTCACAATGTCTGTGTGCCAAACAGATCTACGATGCAAATCCCAAGGATTATATGACCTTTTTCTGTTTTGAAAATAGAGAGGTCGATAAAAGTGGTGAGTATATACCACAGGAGAATCCGGAGGAAGATTCTTACTACAAGAGAGCTCAAGAAAATAAGCATTTTATGATTTATATGCATGCCAAGATTATGCTAGTTAAGTACTCCTGAGGTTAATGCATCACCATATTCCATTTTTCTTTACTCCCTTTCTTCAACAACATCATTTTTTGTAAATCCTTGTCATTTTATTTGGGTTGGGCCTTGGTTTAGTTGTAGGTTTGTTTATTTGGTTCCTACCATTTTATTATTCCCAAGGAAATGTCTTTAAAAATATTTATGAAGATAGAAGTAGGAGAACAATTTAGAGTCTATATTGTTGTGCCAATGTGGCTAGAGGGGGTACCAGAGAGTGGCTCTGTGTAGACAATATTGGATTGGTAGAGGAGGAAAATGGAGATGATGTATACAAATATTCCACAAGCTCTATGTGCCAAACAAAGATACAATGCAGATTCCAAGGATTATCTGACCTTTTTCTGTTTGGAAAATAGATAGGTTGAGAAAAGTGGTATGTATATACCACAGGAGCATCTAGAGGGAGATTTTGACTACAAGTAATCGCAATAAAATATGTGTTTTATGATTTATGTGCATGCCAAGATGATGATAGGTAACAACTCCTGAGGTTAAGGCATCACCAAATTACAATTTTCTTTACTTCCTTTCTTCAACAACATCATTTTTTGTAAATGCTTGTCATTTTATTTGGATTGAGCCTTGGTTTAGTTGTAGGTTTGTTTATTTCGTTATTTCCATTTAAATATTCCCAAGGAATTGTCTTTAAAAATATTTACCAAGATAGAAGCAGGAGAACAATTCAGAGTCTATATTATTGTGCCAATGTGGCCAGCGGGGGTACCAGAGAGTGGATTTGTGCAGGAAATCTTGGATTGGCAGAGGAGGACAATGGAGATGATGTATACAGATATTGTGCAAGCTCTACATGCCAAATAAATCTACGATGCAAATCCCAAGGATTATCTGACCGTTTTCTATTTGGCAAATAAACAGGTCGAGAAAAGTGGTGAGTATATACCACAAGATCATCTAGAAGAAGATTCTGACTACAAGAGAGGTCAAGAAAATAGGTGTTTTATGATTTATGTGCATGTCAAGATGATGATAGGTAACAAATCCTGAGGTTAATGCATCACTAAATTCCAATTTTCTTTACTTCCTTTCTTCAACAACATCATTTTTTGCAGCATCATTTTTTGTAAATGCTTGTTATTTTACTTGGGTTGGGCCTTGGTTTAGCTGTAGATTAATGTGGGTCTACCGTAATTAGCATGTCTACTAATTTACCTGCACTCTACATTTGCATGGTCAAATCAACCAACTTTGCATAGATTTTGTCTATTTGTGGCTGGACTCTGTCTCCTACAAAAGACATATATACCTTATTTCTAACATCAATCCAACTGTAACCAACAAACTTCTTCAACCCTCTATCGTTAATCATTTTTCTCACCTTTACAAAGCCATCCCACTTGCCACCTGCAGCATAGACATTTTCTAGAAGCACGTAATTTCCAGCATTTTCAGGCTCTAGCTCAAGAAGGTGTCTTGCTACTTGCTCCCATAGCTCTATATTGCAATGAATTTTGTAAGAAGCAAGCAAAGACACCCACATAAATGTGCTAGGTTCTAATGGCATCTTGCTGATGAAGTCCCAAGCTTCATCCAGTCGTCCAACACGACCAAGGAGATCAACCATATAGGCATAATGCTCCACTCTCGGTGTGATATGATACTCTTGACTCATGAGATTGAAGTGTTTCTAGACTTCATTCACCAAGCTTGCATGGCTACATGCGGATAGCATCCCAACAAAGCTAATATGATCTATTTTCACACCCTCCTATTGCATTAGTATAAAGAGATTGAGGGCTTCTTCACCATGCCCATGCATTGCATACCCTGCAATC
The DNA here is from genome assembly GCA_000404065.3 of Pinus taeda. NCBI lineage: Eukaryota > Viridiplantae > Streptophyta > Pinopsida > Pinales > Pinaceae > Pinus > Pinus taeda. The sequence goes on along the minus strand of APFE031617305.1, from coordinate 145,270 downwards.
ATAACAGTCCATATGACCATGTCTATTCAATTTATACACTCCCGCATTTTGTATACATGCTTATCAGTGCACTCCCTACAATAGCATTTATCCCAAATGCTCGTCTGATTTTGTAACCATGAATTTAATTTAACTCTTTCATTTTTTTACATTTTGTTAGATTTACTTATTCTTACTATTTTTATAGTTTACTTTTCTATATATTTATTTAGAACTTTAGTTTATTATTTACTATTTTATTTGTTTATATATATTATAATTTTTTCATAATTTTATTATTTTATTTACCTATTATTATCCTTTTCCTTATTATTTACTATTTTATTTATTTAATATTAATGATATGTCTTATTATTTATTGTTTATTCACTTATTATTAATTATTATTATTATAGGGCCACAATGTACGGTTATTGTTCAAAGCCTTAATGGATTCAAATTCTTGCTAGTTGATGTTGCTCTTAGGTGGTTTAGCCTTTCTAACAAAAATCACAAAATCTTGCCTAATGACATCTCTAATGTTATCCGGTAAGCCTGTAGTACCATATTCAACATTACAAATAATATCCTCCATAGAGATTTTTCTCAAATAAGAGGAAAATTTTAATATTTTCTCCAAAATATTATAAACCTGAGGTTCGAAAGAGAACCTAGAGGGATTAACCACCATTTTATTAAGAGAGGGTGTTAATCTACTAATATTAAGGGAAGAATAATGGACACACATAAGAGTTATAGAATTAAATGGTGGACCATCAACGAAGGGGGATTTTGATATGATAGAGGAGGGCTAAATAGGGTTTGTGACATGGAATGAAATAGAGGTATTCAAAGAGAGGGTCACCGTGGGGTTTCTTTCCTCTTGAGATGCATTGGTAGTGAGTTGGGATTGCATGCCTATCAACTCGACCTATGAGTCTAGTAGACCAAAGGCAAAATTTGAGGTTACAGAGCCTTCACATCTCACAACTCTACAAATTCCACTAGTGCTCGAGGGGGAAGTTGTTTGCATCACCATCTTACACTCGATGTCTGATACCTTATCGAGTTTGGAAAAATGGGATAGAACTTTTATGACACAACCTCTTCCCTTGACACTTGTTACTTGTTACTATTTCTCTATGATTAATTGGTTCAAGTGTGGTGTTTTCCTTTTAACATTCATGCGGTTGTCCTAGATCTTTGGGTTTTCTGGAGAGTGGGTATTTATTCCAAGAGTTGGCCTTTTTTTCCTATGGTGTATTGGTATTTTTATTTCTATTGGTTTGGGCTATCTCGTCTTCACTATATCTTATGTATTTCCTTTTGTATCAATCTGTTTAGTCTTAATTCCCTCAATTTGGGTTTGTTGGGGTTCAATAATCTCATATGGATTCATTCCTATTATTCCAAAATGCACCAACAATGTATTCCTAGTTGCAAGGGAGTAAGTGATTGAGGACCACAAGGCTGGATGCATCCCCAAGTGTAGGCGCAGGAGGTCGTTGCTCTTTTCCACTCTACTACAGCTCTTAACATTCGTGAAGAGGTCTACCATCATAAAACTCTCACCACCAACAACCTCTAGGTATACTCTGATTTTGAAATTCTAGAGGACGTAGCCAATTGGTTCATGACTATGGACACATTAGAGGAAAAGTGAACTAGTCCCTCAATTCTATCACCCTTCATTGCTAGATGAAAAATATTTTGGGTACTGTCTTGAAATAGAAGCATGAAGATTGTAATAGGATCATTTATTCCCTCAGGAGATCAAGTGGGTGGAGCAATATCAACGCTTATGTTTGGCTACCTTGGACACTCGTTTGGTTCACTTGGAAAGTCGTCTCCAATGTGAGATTAATCCCTTTGCTTTGGTTGGTAGAAGTTCTTAGGACCCTATGCGACTGACTTCTTTTGACTCTTGAACTCATATAATGTCTCCATTTAATTATTTTGATTCTATATGTAGCTCAGTATTAGTCAGTTCTTGTAGTTTTCAACCACAGTTGCTTTATTTTGACAAACTTTCTCTTAAATTACAAGTCAATAAATCTAGTTTCTCTTGAAGTAGAGTGAGACCGTAACAATTTGAACTATGATGTTTAGGATGATATATTTTGAAATTTTGAAGTAATTCAAAATTAAAAAAAAAATAAAAAATAAAATATCATTTAAAATGTGATTTTTAAAACTTTTTAACTCTTTTTTATAACATTGAGAAATAAAAATAAAAAATACCAATAAACAAAAATAAAAATAAAAAATTTCAAAAGAAATGAAAAGATGGAAATCAAAAAAATATTTAAAAAAACAAGCTAATAATTTATAAATTCAAAAAGTCATTTTTAACAATATTTGGAAAATTTTAATTGATAATTTATAAATTCAAAATGTTGTAAAAAAATGTTAATTTGAACCCTTATCATGCCTTTTTGAAATATAATTAAAAACAATAATTGAATACTATCTCTATAATGTGAAAATTTTGTCAAATTAATAACTATGTTAATCTACATATTATAATTACTTACTGAATTATTACTTATCTATTCAATAGACCAAGATAAATCCATCTTAAACTCAAATATATTAAACAAACAAAAGAGTCAAATATTTTGAAGTGTAAATTTGTTATTTTTTAATTACATGTCATGTATATATATTACTCTATTTCTTTTACAAATATTATCACATACATAATAAGTCTTATATATATGTTTTTCTATGCCATATTAAACTCAAAAAATACGAAAAAAAATTATATATAAAAAGTGTTTATCAATTTTTAGTTTACCACCTGGTTAGATTGACTACCAACCAAATTCCAAAAAATACAATTATGTTTTCACAATTTTTGTAACTTCTCAAATTACAAAAAAATATAATTACGCTTTCTTAACTTGCTAAATTAAATAACACTGAAATAATTTCATTCTTACCCTGCAACCACAATGGTATATAAAAGTATTGCTTGTGGATTTTCAGATTATTACACGTAATAGCACTAGAGTCAAACTGGCAGCTATGAAGTTTGATCCCGAGTCTCCCCTGAATTAAGCTTAATAATTACCGATTCACCATGTGTTAACAAAAAATAACACTAAAGCCAAACAATTTTTAGAGAATAGAAAAAATTCTTACCCTGCAACCACAATTATATATAAAAGCATTGCGAGTGGATTCTCAGTTTCCTACCACTCAATAGCACTCGGGCCAACCAACTTTTAGAGAATAGAAAATATAGCATGAGTTTGCTACCACTCATGATCTATAAGAAGTGGGGTTAGAAAAAGTGGAACCACGAATTTTTTATGAATTCAACTTCAACTTTTATAATTTCGGACAATCTCTATAAACTCATGATAACATTATGTGTGGTGCTTGTAGTCTACTTCCAATTCATTTTTTTCGCTAATTAAACATCAAAAACAAATAAAATTGATT
>APFE031617305.1:0-131433 GCA_000404065.3 Pinus taeda | reverse complement strand
ATATAGGTATTTTAAAAATACATTTCATTTTCTAAGTACACAATTTCAATTTTAATTTTAATTACAAGTATCTAATAGTTTTGTATAGTTAAAACTTAATAGTCATCTTTTTATTATTATGTTGTTGTAAAGTTAGTAATTAATTAAGTTTGAAGGATTATGTTTTTAATTATACATTTCTTATCATAAAACATAATATTCACGTTAAAACTTCAATTAATTGAAATGATTCATTTTTAAGAGTTCTTAGGATTAGATTTATGAATTGAGTCTAAGGAAAATAATCAAGATTATATATATCCTCCATTTATATGGGGTTTTCAAGGTACCAAAAATCTTATTGTTTCTTTAAGTTTTTGAGAGTGGGAAAAGTGTTCCAAAATGTTTCATGAAGGAAAACACTTATGAGGACGAATATGAAAGACAATGTAGAACTAGGGTTTTGTAAATCAAGGAAGTAAAGGAGGAATTGGTTGATTGTTCTAATGATCCCTTTAAAGGTAGTTTCATCATCACTAAGGGAACCACTAATCGGCCTTTTGAGGAATATATGGATAGAACAATAGGTGACCAAGATATATGCTTTGGCTCTTTTGCATAGTGTAGAAAAAGCTCAACCCAAATGCAATTGTAGGATCGTACAATCAATAGAGTTCAAAGTGACCGTTCTATAAGAAATCCTTCGTCAACATTAAACGTGAGTTTTGTATAAAAGGAAGAAATGACATCAAACAAATAAAATAAAAATGCATTCCTTATTCAAGGTTAATTCAACTTTATGTCCATGGGTAGAAGGTGATGAAATAAAGGTGCAAGGAAGTTTTTCAACATTTATGGATTTACTTTTAACAAGCCCTTCATATTAGAGTTGTAGGGATCATGGGAATTACAAGGAAGATTTAGCTTGGTTTGAAGAGTTAGAAGGAAGTATTGGAATTAAAAATAGGATTCAAAGTAACCTATGACTCAATGATCTGAGCAAAACTATGGAGGAGAGAGTTAATTCAAAGGTAAAACTAGGTAAAAATGGGTGTAAATGTGCGAAGCTCCAAACAAGGAAGTTAGATTGGTTCTTAGTGAGGATACTAAGATGAATCTTGTGGTTGAAATGAAAAGTGGGCTTTGACAGCATAAATGTGTGAAGCTTCAAAGAAAAAGGTTAGATTGGTTCCTAGGGAGGATATTGAGATGAATCTAGTAGTTGAAATGGAAAATAGAGCTTTGATAGGGAACTTTTGTAATACGTAGTTTCTTGAAAATACCTTATTGGAATTTTTAGAAGTGGAACAAAAGAAACTTTTAGGTTGAATGTTGTATTTCCATCTATTGGTAAGTGGTTGGATTGCCTTTAACATTATATGCAAAGAATATGTTACCATAATATTATGGTTGAAGTGGAAGTGGGTTTTGCACCATTAATTCTAAAAAGATGGACTACCAATTAGACCCCCAAATTGAGAAATCCATAATATAGATTTTTTTTGAAAAATAGAGGCATATCCTCTATAGTTTTAGTCCTTGGAAATTTATAGGGTCATATGAAATATCCTAGGGAAGTTTATAAAGGTGGATGAATATTATCAGAGAATAAATTTAGGAATGATTACTCATAATTGTGTGGAGGTGTATTAGAAGGGGGGCTTATTGGAGGATTTTTTTAGATATAATTTGGGAATAAATAATATACACAAACTCCGGAAAACATGGGTAAAACCTTCCATTGTTTAGGGTTTCATAACTATAGGTATTTAGCAAGTGAGTTTTTCCATCAAATTAATTAAGAAAGTTAAATTCATGAAGAAACAAAATTCAAGGATTTAGACCTAAAGGGGGAAATTACAGTCTATAGTGAAAAGCATTTGATGAAAAGGTAAACAAGGTGAATCTAAAAGGAATCCAAACCCCTATGGATGAATATTAAAAGGAATTTTTTTCTATGGAGAGAGAAGTGGTATCAGATCACCAAAAATTAATAGCTTAAAGATAGTAATGGTGATGGTTGTAAGTGGTTTTGAACAAGATTAAATTATAATGATGAGGGACTATCTAAGGCACAACCTCTCTAATTTATAGGTAGGTATGTAACCACTACTAATTTCTTTATAAATTATGGTATTGAATTCCAAAACCTAGTACATGACCATTGCCTAAGTTTGATTGTGTATAAGAATAAGCTATTTAAGGAATGAAAGAAGGGCAAGAAAGAGAAATAGCTTATGGTTCTTCTTATCATTGTCTTGGAAGATACAAAAGACTTGTGTTCTGGAGCTAAAGATGTAGAGAATGTAATTGCCAATATAGAGAAATCTAGGGTAATATTTCATAATCCTCCTACCTGTAAAACATAATATTTATAAGCTCATCCAAAAGGATCACATTCAATCTATCTCCTCACCTTGTGGAAGCCTAATTGTGTTAGTGCAGAGGAAGAATGGGACACGAATACCTTGTCTTTATTGTAGTGTATTGAAAAAAATCAATGATAAGAAGAAATACTCAATCCCTTGAATTGACAGTCTTCTTGGTCAGCTTAATGGTTCCAAGTTCCTTAGTAAGATTGATATGAATTAAGGCTACCACCAGTTTCCATTTGAATAAACTGACATATAGAAGGCATCCTTCAAATATAATGAAGGCATTTTTAATGGTTGTTGATTCCATTTTTATTTATTAATGCTTTAGAAACATTCACGAGGATGGTGAATGATATCCTACAACAATTTCCAAAACATCTTTGAGGATTTATATTTGGATGACATCCTCATATTCAATAAAAAATGGTAAAACATTCATAGCACATTCAATAGGTCCTCAACACCCTACGCCAACAAAATTTTTGTGCCAATTTAGAGAAATACTCATTTTACATGTGGAGAATTCAATATTTGAGATACATCATGGAAGAACATGGGGTGCATGTGGATCAAACAAAGATTCAAGTAATTCAGGATTTGCTAGGCCCAATGATTTTACAAAGCTACACAAATTATTTGGCCTTGAAATATTCTATAGAAGGCTTGTCTTGGGGTTCTCTAATTTCTCTTAGACCTTAATTAAAGTGTCCAAGGGTGGAGCTAGAGAAACATTTCATGGTTTGAGTCATAAGAAGAAGAATTTAAGGATAATTCCACTTGAACATAATGTACACAAAGGGAAACAACAATTATGTTGTAGAATACCTTAGCTAGTCCCTATTTGTGGAACTAACCATAGTTATTAACTCTTCTAGGCACAAAATATTTTGGTGGCCCCAATTTTTCAATAGCAACTCTAGATTCATTGTCATATACCTAACATTGATCATAGGAAAACAAGTTTTAGACTCTCTACCTCCAGGATGCACTCTTGTGCTACTTGCACCAACTTTGTGTTCCTTAAAGTGAGCATGCCAATAGATCCAGGAGGCACATTATATTGGATTGTACACTTATTCTACCATTAAATACCAACCATAAATAAGAAGTGGTTATAGACTCCTATAACTACCTTAAACAAGCCATGGGAGTCATTATCCATGTATTACTTGTAAGTTTATCTCTCCACTAAGCGAGGTAACGATTTGTGTTTGTATTTATCGTTTGAATCTCTAAGATGGCCATTGTTGTACCATGCAAGAAGAGAATCACAACTAAATCCACTTCTAAAATATTATTTGAGAATATTTGGGTTCATTTAGGGATACCTAAAATGAATACGGTAGATAGGGATAACATGTTCCCCATTACCCTTTGGCCAAACCTATGGGCTCTAATGGATACCACTTTGACCAAATCGAATACATTCCATCCCCAAAATATATGGATTTACTTAAGTGGTCAACATGATGATTGTGTATATATTAAAGACATACAAATTGAAGCATCCATGTCCATAGGAAATATAACCTTCCATATGCTCAGCATAGCTATAGCAAATACCTACAAATCTCTATTGATTGTAGTCTTTCTAATGTGTGTGTAGGTTTCCAACCATTGCCTCCAATTGATGTAGTTCTACCCATTGCATCTACATTGGTAGCGTCTTCCCATACTAAGGCCAAGGGAGACAAAGTAATCCAAAATTTTCAAACGAATCCAACATATCCAACAACATGTTCATTATATTGTGTAGAAGGCCAATTCCAAGTACGAGAACTGACATGACCACCATTGGGTTGTACACATGTTTTAGTTTGGGGATAAGGTGTGGTTGCATTTAGAAAAGAAATATCTCAGACCCCCCCATAAGAAGACCAGCCCAATAGGATATGGTCCCTAAATAATTACAAAGGATATGGGTGAAAATTATTTTTGAATTAATTATTCCCCTTTTCCTTTGCTTCCACACAATATTTACATGGATCTTAAACCATATTTTCCACCTCTATTAGAAATACCAGAGGAAACCAAGCAGTTGAACCCAATATCACTCAATATTGATTACATTAAATATGATACAATGGATTATACATGGGAATAAGGATGAAGGATACCTTCCAACAACACACAAAACTCCATTGGGTTGTCAAAGCAAGACAACTTCTTCACCAAGGATAGTGGCTAAGTAAGAGCCAATTTCAGTGAAATTTTGCTCATTGGATGACAAAACTTAATGAAGTAAAAAAAATATCTTCCTAAGGGGGAAATACTAATTTAGGTAGATATCGATGTTCACCCACTTCTTCTACTAACTCAGTGGCGTTGAGAAATCTAGTAGAAGCTAGATTAGGTGATTTCTCTAACTTTGATAACTACTTTTGATGTATTTTTACTTATTTTATTAGCTTCTTATTTCACTTGATTATTATTGTTTTTATATATCATAAAATATCTACCAAACCATAAATATTAATGAAACAAGAGAACACAAAATTTAGGTCGCAAGCTAGGGCCAAAACCTCTCCTCTTGATAGGAAAATCCACAAGAACTCTTCTCTTCTTATAGAACATCAAATGATGAATTCCAAGACCTATGACCCTTAACAAAGACCCCTTCAAGACCAAGTCTAACTTCTCCTTTCAACATTTCGTTCTCACAAGGTCAACTATAGTTAAACTTTCCTTGTAGTAGCTACAACTACTTCTTCAATTAGGATTTCGAACCTATAACTATGATTGCAATTTGGGCCTTCCTCACCTACAATTTTCAGCTTGCCTGTAATCCCTAGAGTTTCACACGTGTAATAAATCTAGGGAATAATTTTAGTGTTTCTCCTCTTCTCTTGTCTTCAACTTATCTTCTTAGAATATTGGCTTGCATGGATGATCCTTTTCATTCTAGATTTCGCCTCTTTCAAGGTATGCAATCCTTCACTTCATAAACCCTAATTGTTATCCACATGCGTGAGATATTATTTCTAATAACACTCCTCCAAAACCTTTGTTCTTCCTTCCTTTTGTCTGACTCCTCTTCCTCGCTAGTTATTCATTGTCTTCTTATGCTTAGGATTGAACCTCTCTACCTGATTGGATGTCTCAAAATGAGTTCGAGGTATGTCTTATATATTTGACCATGAGGTTGACTTGTCACTTTGTAGGCCAATTTGATGTCCTTTGAAGGCCAAGTTGTAGCTGCTTGATGACAAGGTCTTAGAGGATATTTGTGACAATTTTGACTTTACAAAACAAAATATTTGACTTTACAAAACAAAATATTTGACTTGATAAAATAAACCCAAAGGGGTATTTCATACATGACAAGGACTCAGTTGACTTCTTGACTCAATGACAAGCCCTAGAAGCACTCAATGGGTGCTTGACCTATAAATCAAATAATCTTGAGCATGAAACCCATGAATCAATAATGAAAATAATAAATTTCTTTTTCTTTTTACATTAAATACATAAAATCATGATTACATATTTCAATATGAATACCAAACCTATTTACACATTTCAACACTCCCTACAAGGGAAGTTTTCATAATCCATACAAGGTACTTGGACATTCTAAAACTGAAGAATTCTCATAAGAAGAGTCAGATTGGTAAGCCATATTATAAGTTATTATTTCATATTATATCATTTGCATCTCATCATACCAACCAACATTGTTGCATAACAAGGCCTTGAATAACAAATCTATCTCTCCACAAGATTAGAGAATAATGCTGATGAGACAATGAATGGTAGATGCCATCATCATTAGTTTTTAAGGCACATAGCCCACTCAAATGTTCACATGGTATGTCCTTATAGGACAATTCTTGTCTTGGAAGAACACATCCTCCAGGAATTTCCTCTTCGACTACTCTTACCTATTGGATGCCCTACCACATCCTCAAAGAGTATCAGAAATCAGATGCTTACCCAATCCTCCATTATTTCTTCATAACATGAAGACAAGAATGATGTGTCTACCTCTCCCTCTAAAGTAGGTAGGAGAAACTCATTCCTATAAAAGGAATATACCAAAGCTCCCTTTTAACAACAGAATTGCCCAAGCTCCCTCTGAACTAGGGACTTATTTCCAACAATAGCTCTCTGCTCTTTGGTGAAGATCATGGTACTATCAGCTTCTTGTAGGGCTCCTCTTTCTACATCGTGTCATGAAATTCATCTCCTTTATTCTGGAGACTGATTCATCATAACTTCTTCGTAGGGCATCAACCATCTACTACATCACTTTCTTTTCAATGAGACCAATAGCCATATCATCCTTCTCTTCATCGAAAAGTGATACTCTAGTCCACATTTGGCTATCCTTCATACAACTACCTCATTAAGTCATGTTTATTTTAGGATCTTCCATCCAATCTCATGAGTACTAGTTGTAGGTGACTTCTACAACTCTCTTTTGGTAGCTTGATATTAACACAACTATATGTTTTTAAAAATCAAAATGAACATCAAATCAAAGTTACCTTTCTATCATTTCCTTTCATCATGGCATCAACTTCTTGCAACATCAAAATATGGCACATGCATGACCCCATCTCCAGTACATTCATTACCAAGGTTTTTCTTTTGCAGTATCCATATCAAGGTCTTATACCTTCTTCTTCCATGGAGCTATTATAGCTAATTCTTCTAGTTATTGAATGTTGATCTTATATTACATGACTATAGTTGTATCTTTGACAATGGCTTCTTCCTTTCTTCACATATTGCTTTCCTCAAGATCTTCTTTACATGGTTCTTTCAACATAGGAAACATGATTCTCAACCACATCATATTCCATATGAGGTCATATTATGTTGATTTCATCTTATCAATATGTATAAGAGTTCAAGGCATATTGTCTATATGCCTTCATGCATCATTATTGATGGAAGAGATCCTTCTTTTTTGATCATGGTCATGAGATAGAGCATTCAAATATGATATATGAAACTATATGATGACATGAATTTTATTTATTAAATATATACATACATTTTCCTTCTTTTGCTCATCTAGACTTCCTTCTAGCATCTTACTTTCCTTGTTTGAATATGAAAGTACTTCAACCAACTTGACATGCTGCACTCTTTGTCACCATACCATCATCCTTCTAAACAACAGATCCCACACAAGGTGGAATGTGGAAAATGAGCGAGACACTTACTTCTTCCAAGTAGAGGTGAACATTCTTATAAAGATTCTAGTGGAGGATGTCGATGATCCTCATTTTGCAAATTCTCCTTTTTAATAATGATGATGTATGATGACCTTTATTTATCTTATATATTGCTATATGATTGTAACATCCCCGGTTAAAAATCCATGTAATAAATTTAATAAAGGAAAAATAATACCAAGATCATGGGACACGTATTCCAAGCCGAATGTTAGGAAAAAAAATAATGATGAGCTATCACTGGTGATTAATAAATTGCTATGGAAAATGGCAAACGAAAAGTAGCATTAATTGGCATTGTATTTATGAAATAATGAAAAATATGAGAGAAGGAAGGTGAAAGGTTATGAGGATTGCATGTGAGGACAATTGAAGGAAAAGTAGAGGAAATTGAAGAAAATGGAGGCCTCAATGGTAAAAAGGCTTATGAGGATCAGTTTATAGTTTTTTTTTCAATTTTAGCTTGGGGATCCCTTCTATTCTCTCTCTCACACACATTCTTGCACACTTAGAGTTTTCTTGGAGAACTCTTGAAGCATTGTGGCATAATTTGGATTTGGAGAAATAAGGCGAAGGAAAGTAAGAAAAGACGAAGGGGACAATGGGATCAACAAATAGAACCAGATTTCTTTGTAGGTACCGAGTTACATGTATGATTTCATTGCTAGTTTTGACATGCATGGTATATGCATGTGGTTGTTTAGTTATGACCTATCATTGGCATGGAGGATTTCCTGGATTGATGGTGGTTTTTCCTAGCCTTGCCATTTCCTGGATAACCATGGCGTTGCGGGTTTCCCACGCGATTTTTTTTTATTGGTGCTCATGTTACTTATGGTTGTGGGTTGAGTTACTAGTTCCTCGAGCCTTAGTTGGACAAACAATCTGGAAGCCCTGGAATAGCTTGGATTGAGTTACTAGTCCTACAAGCCTTAGTTGGACAAATACTTTAGAGCCCTTGGTGGGTTGAGTTACTAGTCCTAGAGCCTTGGTCGGACAAATGCTTTGGATCCCTGTGAAAGGTGTGGCTTGAGTTACTAGTCCTGAAGCTAGGTTGGAACAAACACTTTGGAGCCCTGGACAACTTAGGTAGAGACCAATCTAGTGATGGTCAGTGATGTCCAACTGTGAGGTGGAAATACTAGTTGAGGTTTGAGGTGGTTTCGGCTGTGGCATCCATTGTTTGGTTTTGTTTGGTTTATTCCATGAGATACCACATTCAAGCTTGGAATATGGTGCAGGGCTGATTGGATAAAAGAAAGATTTGGTTCAGCCCAATCTATGGTTGGGTGGTACATGGAAGTCCCTCACTTGGTTGGTTTTGCATGTGTTGATAAGATCTATTTTCGTGTGGTATTTCTATGAATACTTGTACTTGATATTATGCAGTTTCGATGGCTTTCTACCATGGTTTATATGCATCTTGATTTGTTGGCTGTATGTTGATAATATGATGTGTATTGTCTATGGCTCTTGATATATTTGATTAGTTGATGAATGGTTAATGAATGCATGAGATAACAAATTTTATTCTAGATATTATAAGAGGGCATTATACCTTACTGATGATTCTTAGATAAACATCTGATCCCTATGTTCAAATATGCATTCATGACCTTTAGATTACATGTTTTGAATATGTTTGAGAAATTGGGAATTTAGTCGCCTGAATGTAGTGTTATCCATGTGATTGGAGAGTTACAGTCGCCTAGATGCAGTTTTATTCCTATGACTAGGATTCTAGGTCAGCGAAATAACTATTCAACTTAGGAAGTTGGCATTGGGGGTGGTTTTATAGCCTATGTGTGCCCTGTATATCCTGTAGGATGCTAGTTTTGGTTGTTCGATTCCACTTTCTTAACTATACTTATGAGGTCGAGACATATCATAGTAGCTTCTCCTCTCATGTTTACCCTGGAAAGCTAGTGAAACTAGATAGATATGGGAGGGGGTGGTTATAGGGTGGTATTAGAGCTCCCATGTTCAACACTTGGACTCGATACACGAAATTTGTTTTTCATGCATGTATATTTGTTGTCTATGTGCTTGATATGTATGCATGGTGTTAGCCATTATTATAGTTGTGTCATTATGTAGGGTTTGATGTTGAGATGATGAATATGATGATTTGATTATATATACATATGTTATGCTAAACTGGATTGATCTTGCAAACAAGATAACCTCCCCTAAACTTCACTAAGGTATATTCGATTATGGTTATATTTAGTTTATCTAACAAAGTATGTTTGCAGGAAGTAGAGGATCATATATGACAAGAAAGAGGGTGGACTATAGCTCATGTGGTTCAACTTACAAATCAAATGAACAACATGGTGATGAATACTCCCCTAACATAGCAGATACATTGAGAAGTTTGAAATTAGATATAAGGAGTTGTAAGGAAGATAATGATAGGATCATTTAATCACATGAGAGACTTTCTAGGGAATAGGAGAAGCAAGTAGAGGTCAATGCAATTATCCTTGAGAGTTTTTCAGAGTTGCATATATAGGGAATGCCTAGGATTAGTCATGGACAAGAGGAAAGGACAACTGGTGCATATGGTAGTAGGTCTTGATTAGGACATAGGTTGAATATAGATGATACAATCAGAGATGGTAGATTTCTAGATATACATGTTCGGAGGGGTAGTAATCATGGGTTTTATCTTAATTCTTGTTTAGAGAGACAACATGATCATCACTGTTACCATCTGTATAAGAGGAATGAGAAGCAGTACTTTACAGAGGAGTTTAAGAAAGAAAACACAACCTACATTTGATAGAGAAATGAAGAAATCATAGGATGTAGAAGCTTGGTTACTTGGGATGAAGAATGTCTTTAGATTGTATGAGTACTCAGTGAATATGAAAGCTAGGATAACTACTTTTAATGTTAAAGGAAAGGCATACATTTGGTGCGATGATGCAAAGAATGTAAGAGGTATTCATGAAGAAGAGTTGACTTGGAGTGAGTTTGAGATAATGTTCAAGAATAAGTATCTATATGAGAGACATGATGATGATAGGGAGAAGGAATTATATGAGCATAAGATGGGATCTATGACCAATGATGAGTATACTAGCAAGTTCTTGGATTTATTGAGGTATGTGCCTTATCTTAAGGAGGATAAAGTGAACATTAAAATATTCATCAATGGGTTGTTGTTGTCATTCAAAGGCAAGATTGAGTTTGATGAGCCTAGATTATTGTAGGAATCCATTAGAAAGTTGAATTACTCAGATGAGAAATCGAATCACAAGTCTAAATCTAAAGAGGATTGGAAAGGAAATGAAAAGACTACAAGAGAGTATAATAATAAGAGAGGAAAACCATAAGATACAAATGAAAAAGAGAATGCAACACTGCATAAGAGGTTCAATGCAACTGATAGAGGACAGGGATATTAGTCTATGGAGTAGAACAAGGTTAATGGAAGGAAACCTTTACAATGCTGGACTTGTGACAAGGATCATCACAGGAGAGATTGTCCACAACATCAAGGTGGCAGACCAAAAATTTATAGTGCTTAAGAGGCACAGATAGTTGGGGATGTTGGACAAAGTATTCCTCGGATCTATGCAACTTTGGATAAGGTGTAGGTTGATCACTAGACATCTATTATCGAGATGGATGGTAAGATTTTTGATCAATTTGTTTCAATTTTGATTGACCCTAGAACTAATTATAGTTATGTTAACCCCGACTTAGTGGATAAGTGTGGTTTGAGTAAACAAGTGCATGCATAATCTTGGTTAGTGTAGTTGACTACAAGTAAAAATAAAAGAGTTCAGCATTTGGTAAGATTATATGAATTTGAGTTGACTGGTACATCTACATCAACGAATCTAAATGTATTTCCATTGGGATCATATAGTATGTTGTTGGGTATGGATTGGTTGTATTTTCACAGGACTATGGTGGATTGATTATATAAATCTATTTAAGGTTTGGATGACATTGGAGAACATATAATCTTATAGGGTAAGAAGAAGGAGACATCAGCTAAAATGGTTACAACTATGCAAGAAAAGCACAATAGCAGGAAAGAATGTGTCTCTTTTGTAGTTCATATTTCCAGTGACAAAGGTAAGGATTGTTGAGGATGATGATGTCTTGAATAGGTACCTAGTTTTTCAACGGTTTTAGGACGTAATCCCACCAAATATCATAGGTTTACAACCTCATACTGAAGTGTATTTTCTATTGAGTTGATGTCAGGAGCAACACCGACATCAAAGGCATCATATAGGATGAGCACTCTAGAGTTGGGGGAATTGAAGTTGCAGTTGAAGGCAACGCTTGACAAGGGATACATTGGGCCAAGTGTATCACCTTAGGGTGCACCAGTATTGTTTGTGAAGAAGAAGGATGGTAATCTTAGGTTGTGTATTGATTACATAAAGTTGAACAAGGTGATGATTAACAAAAGGTATCCATTGAGGAAGATTGATGAATTATTTGATCAGCTGAAGGGAGCACCATTGTTCTCAAAGATCATATTGAGATTAGGATATCATCATGTATGCATCAAAGAAGGGGACATCTACAAGACTGCTTTTTGGACCATGTATGGGCATTATGATTTTGTTGTGGTTCCTTTCACTTTGACTTATACTCCATCTACTTTCATGTGTTTGATCAATGATGTGTTCTATCCTTGTCTAGACAAGTTTGTGATTGTATTCATTGGTGACATATTGATATATTCTAAGAATGAGGAAGAACATGTAGAACACTTAGCACCAATGCTGAAATTGTTAAGAGAACATCAATTGCATGCCAAACTTAGTAAGTGAAACTTCTTTAAGATAGAAGATCATTATTTGGGGTATGTGGTTTCCAAGGAAGGTATAGCAGTGGACCTAGAAAATATCAGAGCTATCATGGAGAGGGAAGCTCCTAGGAATGTGGATGATGTTAGGTATTTTATGGGATTAGTAGGTTACTATAGATGATTCATCAAGAAATTATCATATATTTCCTATCCTTTTACATCATTGCAACAAAAAGGGAAGAAAATTGAATGGATAGAAGAATGTGCAATGAGATTTGATCAGTTGAATAAATTGCTTACAAATTCTCTAGTTCTAAAGATTGCAAATCCAGACAAAGAGTTTGTGGCATGTAAAGATGCTTGCAAGAGAGGACTTGGTGGGGTTCTAATGCAGGAAGGACATGTAGTATGTTATGAATCAAGGAAGCTAAATGAGCATGAGAAGAATTACATAATGCATGATCTTGATTTGGCATTATTCATTCATGCATTGAGGATTTGGAGACACTATCCTCTTGATAGGATGTTCATCTTAATGAGTGATTAGAGTGGATTGAGATACTTATTTGACCAACCTAATCTAAATTCCAAGAAATCTAGATGGTTATCCTTGACCAGTGAGTTTGACTTTGAGACCTGGTACATTAATGGAAAAGAGAATAGGGTTGTAGATTCTCTTAGTAAAAGAGTACATGTAAATGAAATAACAACTATGAGTTCATATGGGATAGATTTACAAGATCAGATCTTACAGGCAGGATAGCAGGATCAAAAGGTACCAGCCACTTAAGCACGTGTTACAGCAATAACGTACAGGTGACCAAGATGTGGATTATCAACTCATAGTAGATAGTTTGGTTATATTTACGGACATGATCTATGTGTTGGACAACAGTGAGCTAAAGAATGTTATCTTGCAGGAATTTCATCTCAAGTTTTATTCAGGTCACCTAGGATATAAGAAGAAAATGGGAGTGGTGAAGAAGTTCTACCATTGGCTAAGCTTAAAGAAAGAGGTGGTAGTGTTTGTTGTGAGATGTTTGGACTGTCAACAGGTAAAAGTAGAGTGTAAGCATCGAGGTGGATTACTGCAACAAATTTTGATTTAAGAGATGAAATGGGAGTTTATTTCCATGGATTTCATTATATGTTCGTTAAGGACATCTAAAAAACATGATTATATCATGGTTGTGGTTCATAGGTTGAAAAAGGCAGCACACGTCATTCCAATAAAGTTTATGAATTTAGCTAGTGAGGCAGCACAAGTCTTCATCAGGGAGATGGTGGGGTTACATGGTATTCCTAGGAAGATTGTGTCAGACAGAGATGCCAAATTCACTTCCAGGTTTTGGAAAGAGCTATTTGTAGGTTTGGGGACAAATTTTTCCTTTACTGCAGCTTATCATCTACAAATAGATGGAGAGACCAAAAGGGTCAACAACATTTTGGAGGAAATGTTGAGAATGTATGTTATGCATCCCCAATGAAAGTGGGAAGAGTGTATTCAACTAGTGGAGTTCTCATATAATAATGGGTATCAAGAATATTTGAAGATGAGTTCATTTGAGCCACTCTATGGGCGGATTTGTAATACTCCCATTAGTTGGAGTGATCCAGTGAAAAAGGTTTTGATTGGACCAAACATGTTGGTAGATATGGAACATGAAATGAAGGTAATAAAGAAGAATATAAAGGTAGAACTGGATAGGCAAAAGAGCTATCCATATCTGTTCAGAAATGGCAACAAGAAATTCTAGTTTAATTTGTCCTTGAATTAAACTAGGAATTAAAATTGAATTCTATTCTCATAGCAACTTGCAAATAGTTAATTAAGTTTAATTAACTTAATTAGCTTAGGAATTTTGAGTTGGAAAACTTTCTTTAGTCATGTATATGTTCTCCCTAAGTTTTAGGGGTCCATTATGTATTTAAATTTGAGTTGTAAATTAGATAACTCATTTTACTGAGTTATGTTCAGTTAAATTAGTTCCAAACAATTTGAGGAACTAATAGAGGACTAATAGTCAGTTGGTGCACAAATACATCCACTATTTCTACTCCAGTTAGCTAAAGATTCTCTCATGAGAAGCTCATGCATGTCAGTTGAGAGAAAGACCCAGCTGAGACTACAGTGCAGGGACATTGTACTATCAGTGGTATTATTTACTAGAGTGTAAATATCATGCATGTATAAAAGATTGATACTATGTTTGGATTGTGCAGTTTTGGAAGCATGAATTCCCTTGAAATACAGGATATTCATCCTAGGAATTATGCAAGAGATAAGGGGCTTGGAGAGCTATAGAATTGGCTAAATTTTGGCCAAGATATTTCTTGTGAGCTGAGAGAGTTGAGCATACTTGTGCAGAATTGTTCTAGTGAGAACAAGATTTGTATCTTCACTCATATTTATGATATATACAATATCGATAGTGAGATTTTGAGTAGTGGCTTTCCCCAAATACATCTTCTTTTATGTTCCATTGATTTATCTTCTTCTTGTTCATATTATTTTCATCGATCTATTGGCTTCCGCTGGTTGAAAGTAGAAGTAGATTCTTGTCTTGTGATTTAGTACATTGCATGATCTTGTGAATCTAAAGGATTTTCTACATGGTATCGGAGCTAAAAACAATATACTAGAGGAGATTTCAAAGTTTTGAGTTTTGGGTTATAGTTGAAATTCAAATTTGCAATACATACTTTAGGATCAACAGATAGTGTTCTATGGTTGGTGGCTCAAGTATGCCTTCGAAGGCGGCTCAAATTTTATAGCCTGGAGGGACAAAATGGAGGTTGTGCTAGAGGATAACGGCTTGAAGGAATTTGTTGATCAATAAATTCCTGATCCAACAGCATCAGATGCACATAATTTGGCCGAATGGAAGAAGTGTGTAGTGAAGGCGAGGTGGATAATCCTTGAGGGAGTTCGAGACCACATTGTCTCAAGTCTCCATGGCGAGGAAACTTTGTATGCTATGTGGAAAAAATTTACGGACTTGTATCACAATAGCAGTGATGAAATGGAATTGGCACTAAAGGAAAAACTTTGAAAAATCAAAATGGAGAAAGGCGAGACTATTCCAAAATACTTGACCAAGTTCACTCAATGTCGTGACGAACTTGGAAGTGTTGGAATCACAGTTGTCGAGGATGATATGGTGATTCTTGCTCTTATAGGAATCCAAAAGAGTTGGCATAGTTATTAGGACTCCATCAATGGTCAAGAGAAGTTGCCATATTAGGAACGACTGTGGTCAGATTTGATGCAGGAGGAGATCAGGAGGAACACCAAGCATGGTTATTCATCAAAGACTGGTAGTGAAGAGAACTCTGCCTTAGATATTAAGCAGAAGAAGGAGAAAGGGAAATCTTCCCATTCCAAATCAGATTCTTACCATGGAGTTAAGAAGAAAGACATATGAAAGTTAAGTTCTTTCGTTGTCATGAGCTGGGCCATTTTCCTAAGTCCAAGAAGAAGTCCTCAGGAGGAGCGATGGGTGAGGCTTTGGCCTCTCAATTTGTATTGGAATTTTCCCTCATTGAATGCATGGTGTAATTAATGATGGGAATTTTATGGTACTTAAACAGTGGAGCTTCATTCCACATGACTGGCAACAAAGAGTTATTCAATGACCTAGAGGAGAAAGATATCCAAATAGATATCGAGATGGGTGAGGACAGGAAGTATAGTGTTACTATATTGGGCACAATCAATTTTTAGAGGGAGCATGGGGATCCACTCACCTTGAAAAATGTTATGTATGTGCCCGGGCTGAAGAGGAACTTGGTATCCATTGCCATGCTTGAGGATAGAGGCTATGATATGATATTCTCAAAATGAAAGGCGTTCCTTTGACACATAGCCACAAGTCATGTCAAGAAGATAGGGATTTGGGTGAAGGCTCTCTATAAGATGGAGGTAGATGAGTGTGTTGTTTTGAGCACAAAAGCATAAAGGGTGCATAGATGAGATGTTGGCAAGTTGTGGCACAAGTGATTGGGCCACTTGCATCATGGGGCTTTGAAGATATTGCAGTAGATTTCTACCAGTCTTCCCAAAGGTACACTTGAGAAAGTTGATACATGCAAGGGGTGTACTTTTGGAAAGTACACCAAGTCTTCCTTTCATGACATAGACAGTTGAGCAGAGGTTATTCTAGAGTGATTCCATTCAGATGTGCATGGACCATTCTCAACAGCATCCACGACTAAACACAGGTATTATGTTATATTTGTTGATGAATTGTCTAGAAAATGTTGGATATTTTTCATGCATTAAAAGGATCAAACCTTCACAAAGTTTTTTGAGTTTAAAGAATTGGTGGAGAAAGAGTTAGGAAAGAAGGTTAAAGCTATATGGAGTGATAATGATGGTGTGTACGTCTGAAATGAGTTTACTAACTTATGTGTAGTGGGAGGGATTAAACGAGAATTGACAATACCCCATAACCCTTAGCATAATGGCGTGGCTGAGAGGAAGAACAAGAACATAGTAGGGGAAGCAAGGGCGATGTTGCACAATCAGGGCCTACTACTACACTTGTGGACTAAGGCATGCAACACAATGGTTTTTGTTAAGAACCATAGCCCACACCAGATACCTAAGATGAAGACACTAGAGGAGGCTTATTCCGGTAAGAGCCCTGATGTTGGTCACTTCAATATTTTTGGGTCATCGGTATATTGTCATGTGACCAAAGATGCACGAAAAATCTTGAGTGAACAACAGTCTTGGGGATATTTGTGGGGTACACTGATACACCTCACACCTATCAGGTATATTTTCCGACCAATAGAATGACATTGTTTCGCAAGGATGTCATATTCGATGAGGAGAATGTTGAAAATAACAACAAGAAATGCTAAAAATAACACTGCTATAAATACCATTTCGGGATACATTCCAATTTTAGTTAGTCCCTGAACTAAAATTGAGAATTAAAATTTGAATTTGATCTTCCCAGTTGTTTGAAAAATAATTAATTAATTCATCTTGAGTTAATTAGTTGGAGAAAATCAAACATGAAGTCTATGTGAAGATTGTTGATGCGGCCAATTTTTTCTATGCCAACAAGGGGAACTAACCCGATCGCAAGCCCCAATTAGATCTGCTTTCATTTGGAATGGCTAGCTCCAATGGGTTTTAAAGGATACCATAAACTATTATAGGTGTTGAAAGATTGCTTCTCGGAGGAAGACTTCAATTAAATCAACAAAAGAAATAGCTAACCTATATATATTAAGTCCTATCTATACTAATTCTACCTACTTATACTAATCTTAACTATGCTAATCTATCATGCAGGAGCATAATAAAATGGATTAAACATCATATATAGATTCCAAGTCCAAATGAATCAATTACTGAGTTCACAGATGAACAAGGTTGTATTAAATCTTAATTGCGATCTAATTATTCATACAAGAATGAACATTCCTATTCCTACAAATAAACTTGCAACTAATGTTTAATATAGTTTCGAATCAAGGACCGCTTATGAGTTAACCATGATGAAGAATTACATTCAAATAACCAAGACTAGTCATAAGTTGTATTGTTATCAATATGCATAAACAAAACACATTTATATTTATGCCATTAACAACACCCTGATTCTAAACACATGAGAGAAGAGGAAAATAAATCTAAAAAAAGGCTCCTTATCGACCCAAACAATGTTCTTTATTAGCAAAATAAATCAAAAGTTTTTCTGCCCAAAAAAAGTCCTCTCCCATCTTTAGAGGTAATACTTATGCAAAAAAAAACTGACCCTCCATCTTCCCCCCCAACTTTCCACCTTCCTGCTCTTTTCCACATACACATTAAAATACATAGACATAGAATCGATCGGTTAAATGGCTGACACATAGAGGGCATATCTGCTGGAGCACTTCATTTCTCAGGGAAATGAATAGATGTTGATCAAAAGAGAATGACTACATGTCATCTCTTCGCACCTATATTAAGCAGACATTATTCCCTATTATTTCCTGAAGTAATCTTAAGACACTATGCTCATCATCCCACATCTGGCATGATTGAAGGTGTGCTTGGAGGTAATAACATCTTGATGGATCAACATTGTCATGAGTGCTTCCTCTTGACACAGAGTGTGCCTCCATTATTATGGCGATTTGTATCCCTTTATTGCAAAGTACATCTTTGAAATATCGACATTGGTGGTGCAGAGGTGTCATCTTGATATAAATTGCATTTATCCGTTACTGGGTCCACTCGAACTTTGCCTTTCTTCTCTTGGTCCTCGACTGCAGAAATAGTTCATATTGGTTATGATTATGAGAAATGTGATAAACATACCTAAAAAACACATCTTGCCCTCAATAAACCTTTTATAAAATCAAAAGGAACAAGTGTGAAAGAATTGGTCCTTGGTTCATCCAAGGTTGCGATGTGATCAAGTCGCAATTGCACATCACAACGGGCAGCCATATGCAACATCACCCCTGGTCTCACCGATTGTGATTTGTGATTGGTTGGACCTAAAAATATATGTGTGGCGTTTAATAATCCCGGCGGGTCCGCCATATCGCATCGCGCTGTGTATTAGAGGAATATCAGTTTTCCTTTGAAATCTCTGAGTTTTAATAGATTTGGCATGTTTCCTTTTATTTCTTAAGTCGTGTTAACAACGGGTTAGCCCTCGGTTTTTAATTCATGCATTGATTAAGTCCCGCAAGCATCAATCTAATTTACATTGAAAATCAGTGCATAACACAGAACCAGATCCAAAATCTAGACTTGAAATATTATAGATGGGAACCCATACCCTATCGGTTCACAAAATGCTATCGCATCACATCGTTTTAGTGGAGAGGAACTAGGCTTAATGAACCACTAAAATCTGATATTGCGATGGCAAATGAGAGATTTAATCGTGACCGTCGGATCACGATTAACCGCAACCGTTGATTTCATTGGCTAAGCTGCACACTAGTGAAATCATCACAAACCGTAGAACACTCGGGCTTCATCATTTGATGGATTTCAGGTTGAGAAAGTGAATGGGTGTTAAGTGCGAGATCGAACCTGAACTTTTAGATTGGTGATTTATAATTTCCATTGGGTCCAGAGTTTGATTAAGGGTCGTATAGTTTGCACGCCCGAAATCGCTATTGGTCGTCGGATCAGATGGAGGTTTGATCTACGGTGGAAGATCGGATCTAAAAAGTTTCAGAATGTGGGTATGTTTTATTTGAGGTTCGGCCTTAAGCATTTACACTCAGGTCTTTTTCGCATATTTCCTTTTTATTTCAATAAGCGATATCGCGGTTAATAATTCTAGGTGGTCAAGCGATTGCGATAAGCGATGAAGGCATGCATCGAGAGATGTGTAAAGACCGAGGGAGCGAGAAAAGGGTAAGTTATACATATTTATATAGTATTTCCATTATCAAAGCATTGATATAGAAATAAGGACGTGATACAAGGTTTTGAGGGTTGATTCCATATACACCCATAGTAAAGAGTGGGGGTTGGTTATATGTGTGGGCATAGAGTACCATGAATGTTTATGGGGATTGAGAAAAGTCCCGATGATAGGACATGAATGAAGGGCTAGACTGGCTTATAAATTAATCATGCCGCAAAGATTTATTCAAAGGGTATTAACCATTAAGAATTGAAGATTTGACTTGGCACAGAGTTGAAATCCTTGGGATAAAAACAGATCATTCGGAGAAACGAAAGATCAAACTTCTAGGGGACCCATTCAAATTTTCCACCAGAGTAGGTTTTAATAGGGTGGTGGTTGTGGCCACAACAAATGGCGAATTGCTGGGAAAACCAATTATCTCTGTTATCAAATAAACATTGATCTGTAGAGCATTAGGGTGTTAAGATAAACTTGAAATGCAAACTGTGTAGATGAATAGGCATGGGTTCCACTTCAGTGTTAATAGCTTTTAGGTGGACTAAAGAAAACAACTTCTACTTACTGATAGGCTTTTGACAGGCATTCTCCAATGGTAGTATTATGGGATTTATTGACCTTCCTTTACCTATTTTCTAATTTCAAAATCCTTTTCGGGCCATCACCGGTTTGTCAATACTTGTTTAGGTGTGTACCTCAGCTCTTTATCTCTCATCAAACTTGATGTAGTTATGTTTATATGCACTTTATGTAAGATTAATTTTTTTTTTAGTGCTATACTTTCGTATGATCGAATGGGGCACCATCATGGATAATGCCATATTTTTAAACTGCTTAAGTAAGGTTGGGATTTCTGTGTCAACCGGTACTCTGAGCCTAGCAATAGTCCATACTCCAATTGGCTTCCGAAACAACCTGTCCTTCCAGATTGGCACAAGGAATCAACATTTCTTTTTCTTTTACATAAGTCCTTCCAGTTTCAGGCACAAGGACTAGAGCACAGTTAAATTTTCCACAGGATATACGACAACAAGCTTAGCCCATGAGAGGAGGCTTACTTGTAGATGACAAATATTGGAAATTTTAGTGTGGTGGATGGAACCAATGGAGAATGACTGTAAACCTTATAGACAAGTATAGGCTAGGTCTGGATGGGATTTTTAAAATGCAGCGTTCCGCCATGCCAGTCCAACTGTGGTTACACATTTTTCATTTTATAAAGATGCCCCTACATGCTTCGGGTATTCAGGTTATCAACAGATCCTACCTAGTTCCCAACAGATGCCAATGACTGGCTCTGATTTGAATTTCATGGCTAATTTTCCAGTTCTCATAGGCTCATTGAAAGTTTGCTTGATTTGCAAGGTAACGATGAATTTAGGATTGGCAGGATCATCAATAGGTTGCTGGGAGAGGCAAAAAGCTAAAGGTGGGGAATGGGGGCAATCTGAAGAGAGTTATAAAGGTGAAAATGAGATTGAAGGACCAAAATCAATTGGCTAAAAAGGACTAAAATTCAAACAGAAGGAAAATAAACTTTGCGAAAAAAAAAAGGATGGATGGGATGAAAATATAAGTTAAGCTAATAGTAAAAATAAATGAATCCTAACCTACTTAGGAGGTAATCACCATGTGGTAGCTACTCGAAGTATCTCATAAGATGTTGGCCATTAACAGGGAGTTTCTTATATTCTCCCTGTAAAGTTTTCAATCTGTAAGTTCCCTGACCAATTTTTTCCTCAACTTTGAACAGGCCTAGCCATAAGTGTTGGAATTTCATGTGCTTACCTTTTGGCTCACTCATCTTGTCCCATTTCAAGACTAGCTCTCCTACTTGGTAATATTTATCTCCTGCCAGATGATGATCGAACCATCTCTTCACAATCATTTGGTGATTTCTAAATTTATTTCTGGCTTTATCTCTCAATTCCTCCAACCTCACCAGTTGTTTGATCCTTTTTTGAAGTAAGGCTGAAGGGGTCCCTCTCGAAGCTTGGGAGAGCTGTAAAGAGGGAACAACAACATTAAGGGGCAAGATGGCTTCCTGTTTGTAGTCGAGAAAGTATGGGGAGTTTCCTAATGCTACTTTTGGGGTGATCTTATCGGCCCAAAGGGCGTTTGTTAGAGCATTGTGCCAGTTCCCTTGGTTGTCAGTGATAGATTTATGGATTATGCGGATGAGGTTTTTATTTGAGGACTCTGCAACTCTATTTCCCTAGGGGTAATAGTTTGATGCATACCTTATGTGAATTGATTTATCGATAGCAAATTCACTCAGTTTTAGTGATGAAAAGTAAGAAGCATTATCAAATATGAGAGCATCAGGGATGAAAAACCTGTTGATAATAAATTTCTCAATAAAATATATTACCTCTTCTTCGTTAACCTTCTGAAGTGGGATGGCTTCAGTCCATTTGGTGAAGTATTCGGTTGCCATGAGTATATACTTATGCTGTTGGGAAGAGTTCGAAGAGATCTCACCTATGATATAGAGGCCCCATTGCTAGAATGAGTGATAAATCATAATGGGCCTGAGGGGAACGACTGCCATTCTTTCTCGTCCTCCAGAAGTTTGACATACTTTGCATTTTTGAGCGTAGGCATGCGAGTCTCTGAACACTGTGGGCCAATAATATCTAACTCTTAATATTTTTTGAGCAGTGGTATCTCCTCCATAGTGACCACCTGCTAGGCCATCATGCATTTCTTTCAAGACATGATCAACATCATCCTTTTCCAAACACCTCAGCTAGACTCCATCATAATGTTTTCTATATAATGTGTCATTGGCCAAGTGATACTGATTAGATTTCAATCTGAGCACTCTCCTTCGTGATGCATCCATGTGCTCAGGACATGATCACCATGTTAAATTAAAGTGTATGTTGTAATACCATGACTCAGGGTCCAAAGGGAGTTGCGATGTTTCACGCTCACACATCAACGTCTCATTAATCCATAGGGGCTCCTCCCTGAATTCTACTTGTGCATTTTGTATGCTCTGTGCTTCCGGTTATTCGAACGCCCCTTTATCCGCAAAGTCTTCTACCATGAGCTCACACAATCCCTGCCCTCGAACTACCTTTGCCGATTTAATCTCGAGGTCATATTCTTAAAGGGCAGTTATCCAATTCCCTCTTCATTCACCCATTTATTTCTACACAAAGAGGGCTCTTACAACAGGGTGGGAAACAATTACTTTAGTCCTGGTCTTTAATAAATAAGGGTGGAAATGTTTTACAATTTTAAAAACCGTAAAACCTTGTTTCTCCATGTGTGGGTAGTTTAGTTCTTCTCCCTGGAGATTAGAGCTCATATTAGAAATAGGGACTTCATTGCCATCATGATTTTTTTGGGTGAGGATTACGGCATATGAAACATCAGAAACGAAAGTGTACAAGAGGAATTCCTTGTTGAAATCAGGGATGACTAATGCAGGAGCTTCTGTGATGGCCTCCCTAATTAACTCAAATGATTTCTTAGCTTCATCGCCCCACGTATACACAACGTCTTTATTCATCATTAGCTGCATAGGATGTACTTTTTTTGGGAAACCTGAAACGAATTTCCTCACAAAATTAATTTTCCCGAAGAAATATTGCATTGCCTTTTTATTTGCAAAGGGTTGTAATCTCATGATGCTCTCTGTTCTTTTAGGATCAATAACAATCCATTCTTTAAAGAGGATATGACCCAGTAGTTTCCCTTTTGTAATTGCGAAGACGCTCTTCTTGGGATTCAACGATATTTTGTATCTTCGGCATCTTTCAAAAATCTGTTTCAGGTGATAAATATAACCCCTTTTGTCATACGAATACATAGTAATGTCATCCATGTACACTACTACTAATCCGTTAATCAATCCTCAGAAAGATATTTCCATAGCTCTTTGAAATGTGGCACTCGCATTAATAAGTCCAAACTGAATTTTACAGTATGCGTAAGAGCCCCATTTAGTGTTGAAGGTTGCCTTAAGCTGATCTTCATTCGATACCAACACTTGATTATATCCCAAAAAACCATCCAATAGGAACAACATTTCAGACCCAAAAACGCACTAAAGAATGTGTTCCATAGAAGGAACTGAATAGTTATCTTTCTACGATGCTTTATTCAGGTTTCTGAAATCGATACATAATTTGATGTCTCCATTTTTCTTTCTTATTGGCACAAGATTGGCTACCCAGTGGGTGTGCCTCACAGGAAAAATGATTTTGGTGTCCAGCATTTTGTTTAATTCTTTCTTCACCAACGGTTCCATGCTTGGATGCATCTTGCGAAGCTTTTGTTGGTATGGCCTAACATCCTTCTCCAAAGGAATCACATGTTGCATAACGCTGGTATCAAACGTTTTTAAGTCACCATACGTCCATGAAAAGACGTCCTTGTACTCTTTAAATAGCTTAACAAATGCAACCTTTTCTCGTGGAGAGCATCCCAAGCCCAATTAACAATTTTTGGGTCTTCTTTGGTTCCAAGGTTGACCGATTCATACTTCAGGGATAATCTATGCATTTTGCAGTTAGTCGGCTTCTTAAATTTATCATTTAGGTCATACAAGTGCTCCATCTTACGATTGACTTGGGAATTATATTGGACTGATCTTTTTCCTCATCTTCACTCTCATTCATAAGCCTGTCATGCCCTTTTTCATTAATGAGTGCATTTTTGAGTGTCTTCTCGCAATGTAGGAACTCAAAGATTTGCTCGTCACCTTTGAATACCTGCCAATTTAAGATGTTATCAGTTACGAATGGTCTGGAAATTAATTCAACATAATATTTATTCTTGTTTAATCTAAGGTCAGGAAAAAGTTTTGAAGCCATACTAGCCATTAGATCGGCATCTTGGTTTTTCCCTCGAGGTACGTATGTGATATTAAAAGAATCAAAATTGTCAATTAAGCTCCATACCACATGTTGGTATCTTACCAGGTGTGACGAATTGAAGTGTATCCTTTTCTTTACTTGGTCCACAATAATTATCTATGAGTCACCAAAAATTTTAAGATTTTTTACCTTCATATCAATGGCTTTCTTTAGGCCCTACAGCAAGCCTTCGTATTTTGCCGTGTTGTTGGTGCCCGCGAACTCCAACCGGTTGGCCATTAGATGTTGGTTCCCTTGCAAGTCAATGAGAATGCTCCCAACACCTGCACCTTCAAGGCAGTTAGAGCCATCAAAATAGAGTGTCCAAAATATAGAATCTAATGTTACATCAATTGAACTGCTTTCTACGAAATTAGTCCTATCATCTACTATAATACAGGATAATTCATCAGTTGGATTTCAAGGGAGAGCTTCCAACTGTGTGTTTATTGCAATTTCTTCAATTGTCTCTACATGGAATTCTCCAAAATAGGTTTTCGTGGCACAAACATCGAAACTATAATTCCCAAGGATAGAGTTGGTAAACATTACAGGTTCATTGGGGTCATTTAGTTTCGTTACCACATACTTCATGTATCTTTCTCGATCAACTCTCAACATATCACCTTTTCCCTTTTGAGGTAGCAAGATATGGGACCAATAAGTTGAGAAATATCCATTCAGTTTTGCCAGCCAGTCCCTACTAAGCAGCATTCCATTAGCCTCGGGTATGTTGACTACCACTATGTCAATGACTTATGTGTATTGTGGCTTAGCAACCATCCGAATCAGTACATATTTCAATTCTCCAATTACTTTTACATTCGTTCTATCCAGTTGCATAATTCGAGTTCCAGTTTTCTCGGGCATTGCGTGAAGTCTTTTAGCAACAGCGTAAGGCATAACAGTGGACGAGGCACCGAAATCTACTAGGAAATTCTATACGTTCATGTTGAATATTTCAAATGTGATAAGGAAAGGTGGAGTCATGGATTTTGATTTCCTTCCTATCATGGCTGCACTGACATCTTGTGGCATTTGATTTATTTTTGACATAGTGGCTTCCATGGTTGGTGGTGTTTCGGATGTACTGGAGGTACTAATGGGTCTGGACACCGAAGTTTTGGTTTGCCTACTTGGATCGGTTGGATATTTGCAATTCTGATCATTCATAGCTTTCAAAAGAAGATCTCTTTATTGCGTTAACTTTCACAAATCGAAGTATGTGATATTAGCTCGAGATTTCTTAAGATCATCCACAATGTTGTAATCAATGTTATAAACAGGGTAGGGAAGAGTAAACATACCTGTTTTGCCTTTCTTAGGTGGGAGTTTACCATTTGAGTTTCCTTCGTTGCAGTCAAAGATGTATTATCTTTCTGTGGATAGTTCGCAACTGGAGTACTCTTGGAATCACCACTAGGTCTACCCTTCTCAAAAGGAACTTTAGGAGCGGATGCCTTCAAAGGGTGAACATCATGCCCGCAAGTGGCCCTTTACTTCGTGTGTGGATTTCATTAGTGTGGATTTCTGCCGTACTATCTCCTTCGTCATCATCGTTCTCATTTGTATAGAAATACCACAGTACATTGATTTGAGATTCTTCGTCCAAGGGCTCTTCTACTTGGTATTCTTCCTCAATTTCCTGTTTTGGATCTAGCTCCACTATAGGTTCTTCCTTGTTAAGGAGCGATCCGATAAGAGCCAGCTCTTCCATATTTAAATTTCCTTCATCGTGTGGAACAGGCAATGCAAGTTGACCATGACCACCTTTTGTCTTCTTACGATAGAAAGGTTTGAAAGATTTCATGTTGTTATAATCTCCTCCATTCCCACTTGCACTCTCTCCATAATTCCTTTTCATATCGATGACTATGTTTGTCAATTTCTTAATGATCCGATGCAAACATTCCACATCTGTGGTGTCCCTTTCTTTCACCTCAGCCACTTTGTTATCACTCCCATTATTCTTCTTGGATGACTGAGAGGCTTTCTTTCCTTCGGTCATATGATGACATGTTGTGAGACTAATCATTTCATTCTTGACCTTTATTGCTTCATCGATAGCACCTTGTAAGGTTTGTGCATTACTTCTCTTGACACACATTGTAGTAGGGACGGGGAGAGAAATGATGTAGAATTCCATGAGCACCTCATCAGTAGGTCTAGTGTTAGCTGGGATTTTGTTGAAAAAAGTGTTGAACGGGATGTTAAAATCCTTGACCTTTTCTTTGGCTTCCATTTTTAAACGGGACAGTTCTAAAACTAAGGCCGCAAGTGTTTTGTCGTCACCAAACTTGTCTAAGAAGGTCTGCTGAAAGGCACCCCCTAAGGTGATCGATCCTATTCTCAAGCTAAAGTACCATGTGCAAGTCGTACCAATCAGAGGAAAAGGGAACAAATGATGTACCGCATCCTCATCGGCTACCCCCAACATGCGCATGACTAGGAAGAAAGAGTGAATATGGTTATCAGCAGTGTCTTCCCATTCAGGGTCAAATTTAGGCAATACTCTTTCTGCGTTCTTGGGTAAGGCATGCTGCTACCCAGGTATCGCTACAACATCCTGTGCAAGCTAGGGAGGGAGTTCTCCTGGAGGAGGTGGTAGAGGCAGATTCCCACCTAGAGGGGGCAGTAGAGGTGGATTCCCACCTGGAGGAGGCGGTAGAGGGTGATTCCCACCTGAAGGGGGAATGTTAGCCATATTATGGATAGGGAGGTTTTGGTTGAAGGTTTTCTCTGGGCGTTCTATGTTAGGATTTCCCAAATTGGGCCAGGAATTACCTTTAGAGAGTGGATCCTGAGGAATTTCTTCCCAAGGAGTGTCGATTACTTGCAAGGAATCTAGCACAATATCTTCAAGAAAAGGGGCTGCAGATGTCTCTTTGATTATGGGACAGATCCTTGGCTTTCTTTTAGTTGTTAGAGGTAAAGAGTGAAAGATGGGGAGTTGAGAGAGGGAATGAGCGTAAGCCTGAGTAAGTACTCTGACTGATTTTTCCTGAGTGACTTGACACTCCCACATTCTCTCTTCTTTGGGCGACCCAAACATGGAACCTAGAGGAATCTCGGTTTCTTCAAAATGAGGCTTTTCCAAATGGGCAAAATGATCTTTTCAAACTTTACGATCCATACATCAATCTTTTCGAATCCATGCACGAAATTTATAGATGAAATCATGAAAAGCCTTGGATGGCAGTTCAGGCCCTCCTTCTAGCACCAATTTGTTGACACGATGAATTTTCGCTATGCCAACAAGGGGAACTAACCCGATCACAGGCCCCAATTAGATCTGCTTTCGTTTGGAGTGGCTAGTTCCAATGGCTTTTAAAGGATCCCGTAAACTGTTATAGGTGTTAAAAGATTGCTCCCCAAAGGAAGACTTCAATTAAATCAACAAAAGAAATAGCTAACGTATATATATTAAGTCCTATCTATGCTAATTCTACCTACTTATACTAATCTTAACTATTCTAATCTATTCTACAGGAGAATAATAAAAGAGATTAAACATCATATATAGATTCCAAGTCCAAACGAATCAATTGGTGAGTTCATAGATGAACAAGGCTGTATTCAAGCTTAATTGCAATCTAATTATTCATACAAGAATGCACATTCCTATTCCTACAAATAAACTTGCAAATGATGTATAATATAGTTTCAAATCGGGGACCGTTCATGAGTTAACCATGATGAAGAATTACATTCAAATAACCAAGACTAGTCATAAGTTGTATCGTTATCAATATGCACAAACAAAACACATTTATATTTATGTCAGCAGCAACACCCTGATTCTAAACACATGAAAGAAGAGGAAAATAAATCTGAACAAAGGCTTCTTCTTGACCCAAATAGTCTTCTTTATTAGCACAATAAATCAAAAGTTGTTCTACCGAAAAAAAAAGTCCTCTCCCCATCTCCGGTGGTAATATTTATGCAGAAAAAACTGACCCTCCGTCTCCCCCCCCCCCAACTTTCCACCTTCCTACTCTTTTCCACATACACATTAAAATATACAGACATAGAATCGATCGGTGAAACGGCTAACACATAGAGGGCATATCTGCTAGAGTGCTTCATTTCCTGGGGAAATGAATAGATGTTGATCAAAAGAGAATGACTGCATGTCATCTCGTCGCACCTGTATTGAGCGGACATTATTCCCTATTATTTCTTGAAGGAAACTAAAGACACTGCACTCAATATCCCACATATGGCATGATTGAAGGTGTGCTTGGAGGTAATAACAACTTGATGGATCAATTCTATCATGAGTGCTTCCTCTTGACATAGAGTGTGCCTCCATTATGCACTATGGTGGTTCACATCCCTTTCTTGCAGAGTATGTCTTTGCAATATTGACATCAGTGATGCAAAGGTGTCGTCTTGATATAAATCGCATTTATCCGTTACCGAGTCCACTCGAACTTTGCCTTTCTTCTCTTCGTCCTCACCTGCAGAAATAGTTCATATTAGCTATGATTATGAGAAATATGACAAACATGCCTTAAAAACACATATTACCCTCAATAAATCTTTTATAAAATCAAAAGGAACAAGTGTGAAAGAATCGGCTCCTAGTTCAGCCAAGGTTGTGATGCGACCAAGTCACAATCACACATTGTAGCAGGCAGTCACATGCAACATCACCCCTGGTCCCGCCAATTACGGTTTGCGATTGGCCAGACTTAAAAATATATGTGTGGCATTTAATAATCTTGGCGGGTCTTCCATATCACATCACGCTGTGTATTAGAGGAATATCAGTTTGCCTTTGAAATCTCTGAGTTTTAATAGATTTGGCATGTTTCCTTTTATTTCTTAAGTCGTGTTAACAGTGAGTCAACCTTGGGTTTTAAAGTCATGCATTGATTAAGTACCGCAAGTATAAACCCAAGTTACATTGAAAATCGATGCATAACATAGAACCGGATCCGAAATCCAAACTTGAAATATTATAGATGGGAACCCCTACCATATCGGTCCATGAAAGACTATCACATCGCATCATTTCAATGGAGAGGAACCAGGCTTATTGTACTGTCGAACTCCGATATTGTGATGCTGGATGAGTGATTTAATTGCGACCATCAGATTGTAATTAACTGCAACCATTGATTTCATTGACTAACATGCGCACTAGTGTAATCATCGCAAACTGTAGAACACTCGGGCTTCATCATCTAATGGATTTCGGGTTGAGAAAATGAATGGGTGTTAAGCGCAAGATTGGACCTAAAATTTTTTAGATTGGTGATTTATAATTTCCATCAGGTCCAGATTTTGATTAAGGGTCATGCAGTTTGCGCGCCCGAAATCGCTATTGGTTGTCAGATCAGATGGAGGTTTGATCTACGACAGAAGAGTGGATCCAAAAAGTTTTAGAATGTGGGTATGTTTTATTTGAGGACTAGCCTTAGGCATTTACACTCAGGTCTTTTTCACATATTTCCTTTGTATTCCGATAAGCGATATCACGGTTAATAATTCCGAGTGGTCAAGCGATTACGATTAGCGATGAAGGCATGCATCGAGAGATGTGTAAAGATCGAGGGAGCGTGAAAAGGGTAAGTTATACATATTTATTATTATTTCCATTATCAGAGCATTGATATATAAATAGGGATGCGATAAAAGGTTTTGAGGGTTGAGTCCATATACACCCATAGTAAAGAGTTGGGGTTGGTTATATGTGCGGGCATAGAGTACCATGAATGTTTATGAGGATTGAGAAAATCCCTGATGATAGAACATGAATGAAGGGCTAAACTGGCTTATAAATGAATCATGTCACTAATATTTATTCAGGGGGTCTTAGCCATTAAGAATTGAAGATTTGACTCAGCATAGAGTTGAAATCCCTGGGATAAAAACAGATCATTCAGAGAGTTATCATTCAAAGAAATGAAAGATAGAACTTCTAGGGGCCCATTAAAATTTTCCCCTTGATTGAGGAAGTTATCCTTTAATTAAAGTGATCAGGATGAGTTGCACTTTGAATTGTAATTAGTTAGCTTAGTTAACTGAGTTAAGTCCAGTTAGATTAGTTCCAACAGTTTGTGGAACTGATTGTGAGTTCAGTTAGTTAATGCATGCGCGCATGTAACTACTGCACTTCAGATAAGTGAATATTATCTCATACATAACTCATGAATGTTAGTTCAGTTAGAGACCCAGTTGAGATCAGATGATGGGATACTGTACTATTAGTTGCAAGAATATTCCATTGAGGATATCTCTTACATGCAGAAGGATTTCATTCCTTCAATATTGTGCAGTTACTTCTGAGTTTGGTGAGTTGTGTGAGAGGTGAATTCACACAGGTGGAAAACAAAGGACCCAAGAGAAACTGCGCAAGGAAATAAGAGGCTTGGAGGACTGAGGGAGGCATATGTTGTGCCTATTCAGTCTATGAGCAGCATTGAGGGATTGTATTGAGAGATGGATAGCTTGTGAGCTAAATCTTTGTGTAATCCAGACATATTTCCACTTGTATGATAATACAGAGACTGGGGTTTTTAGCTGAGGCTTTCCCTAGAGTATTCTTTTGTGTTCATGTGCGATTGATTTCTCATTCTTTGTTATATGTTTTCTATTTGATCTTGCTCAAAATCGATTAAGCTTCCACAACTTTTTTTGTAGAAATAGAAAAAGTATTTTGCTTTAGTATATTACATTATCTGGTGATCTATAGTGAGAAATTCTACATGGTATTGGAGAAAAGGTGATCAAAGTGAAGAACAGTATACAAAGAAGTTCGAAGTTCGAATTTTGAAGTTCTTAATTCTAGATATTGAATTCCTATCACATCTCAAATTTCACCAATGGCGTTCAATGGTTTGAGACTCGAGTATGCCCTTGATGGCAGCTCGAAATATATAGCCTAGAAGGATTGGATGGAAGCAGTATTAGAGGACAATGGTTTGAAGGAATTCATTGATCAAGAAGTCCCCAAGCTAGTAGCTGCTAATGCCCAAGAATTGGCGGAATGGAAGAAATGTGTGGCTAGAGCGAGGAGAATCCTTCTGGAGGGAGTTTGACACCACAAAATCTCGAGTCTCCATGGGAGGAGACACCATTTTCGATGTGGAAAACATTAAAATATCTATATAAGAACAACAACGATCAGAGGAAGCTAGTGATGAAAGACAAGCTTCGGAAAATCAAGTGTGAAAAGTGTGACACGATCTCTACATATCTGAACAAGCTCACCACTTGCAAGGATGAGCTTGGAAGTGTAGGGATCACAACATCCGATGATGACATGGTGAGTCTTCTTTCTCCTCTAATGCAGGGTAACCCCTACTTTACCCACAATGTGCATAAACCTATGCATAAATCATTTTCCCAAGAATAGACATGACCTACCAGGTCAAAGCGTCAATTATGGTGATGGTTAAGGCCCTTTCCATTATCTTCCATGTGGAAACATATTAATAGACTTAAGCAAATTCTAAACCCTCATTTTCTCTACCATTGGGACTCATTCACTTCTATCAGGACTCTGTCACCCCACATATACCTTTGTTAAACTTTTATTAACCTTTAAGCCTGCATATATATTTAAACCATAGTTTAACTTTGGGTTATAACCTTAAAAGCCTTCTATCGTGCTTTAATCCCTTTTAATTCTCTTATAAGAGAATACACATAAAACCTGCACAAACATACCTTTTTCCGCCTTTATACAGACTCTGCACAGTTATCGATAAACACCTTTATCGTAATCACAATATTGAGTTCTTCGTGGTCATGCTACATATATGCCTTTGTCAGCCCTCTGACTCCGATATGTGACTATTAGCACGTTTAAATCTCGATTAAGACTTAAAAGACTTGGCCAACACTTTTAACGGAATACAAAGGAATTACATTGTAATTCCGCCTCGAACCACATAACTGGACTTCAAACATTGTAGACCCGCATATATAAATATCGTTGGGTCTGTTGACTCCAAAGCTTTTCCTCTACGCTACTTCTCCTCTGATCGCCGATCACCAAAACCTCTGACCAAATCTTGACCACCCGTTGTATCCTCCAATCCAATGGTTGACATTACTCTTGACCAACGAAATTAATCGCCGATCTTTTGTCGTCCATTTACTCGCGCCAGATCTAACGGCTTACAAAGATTTGGGTTGGGAAATGTACACAAGGATTAACTGCCCAATAAGCAATTTCCTCTCTCCTCCTCACCACAATGTGTCGATCGCTTAATGGGATCGGCGGTTCCGTGCTCAATACCACTTACGATTTTGAGGCCGCCCGAAATCCGCTTTCACTGTTACAAAACCGCCCTTCACCGATTGTTCTCCGCTACTCATTTTTACTTAGCTTTACGTTGTTTCCAGTGTTGATGTGGTTCTCAGGTTTGTTCAAAGGTTTCGCCCTTTTCTTCTCTTCCATTTCTCCATTTACTCGCGAACTCGTTTCTGCGTCTTTTTTCAAATGGTGTCCCTTTAAATCTCTTACTTTGGTCCTCCAAATGGATTCAAAGATCCATTATACTCCTCTCTGTATTCTATAGAATTCCTCTTGCACACATATTTATTACAGAATTCTGATTCATATGTAATTATCACTCAATATTCAAAACATGCTTATACATTCAAAAATTGAATCTCTGTATATAATATACAAACAATGATTACACAATTTCTCTCTTAGGCCTAATCTTCTAATGTCAATGGCCTCTATTTACAATCTACCCATAGGATTACAATCAAAACCTATCTAATCTCACTCATTATCTAACTTTTCTAACCTCTGTCTTTGCCTTTTAGGATTACATTTATACAAAGGTTTCTAAAACCAATTTTTGGTTTACATCCATAAACTCCTCAACAAATTCCTAAAATCTCTTTCTCATCCCTAAGGATTCTCTCAAATCCAAAAAATCATGAATTGACTCCTAATCTAAGATTTACAATCAATTCTCAATCCTCTCGTCACTCAACTATCCTAAATCTCTCATGCTCTCCTATATTCGAGAACATTTACAATTATGCCTCACAATATTGAATTAATTCCTATTCTCATTAAAATCACTCAAAACATTAAATAATTACATAAATCCAATACTTAGGAAACCAACTTCCTTGAAACACAAAACCCCCTATGTCTACTAGAATACAATAAGGATGTTGTGCTGGATGCTCCTGCATCAGACTCCCCATGTAAGAAAATTTATGACCACCTGGCCATAAGTTTGGATAATTGTTTCCTCCTGGATCCCAGAATTTATTTTGCAATCTGTCTTTGCTTGTTAATTGCTCTTTTGTTGTTGTTGTCTGTTGTTGTTCTCTAGGTCACCATACCTTATGCTGCAATGCTCCACTTGCTCTGCTTTCATAGTCTGCTACTGTCTTCCTCTTGTTGTCACTCCTCTCCTTTCTTGCTATTATTTTCTTCTGAGACACTTTCATCATTAACCTCCTTATCAGTTCGATTTCTCTATTCAGTGTATCATCTATCTTTTGACTGTTTTCATCTCTTGATTGTTGAACTCTATTTTTTCTTGTTCTTCACTTATTCTGATCGCCTCCCTTTCATCCTTACCCTCTTCTTTACTACCATTTTTCACCTTTTCTGCTACTGCTATATTGTCTTTCAGAACAATTTCCTGCTTCTGTTTTCTGCACCTGTCAACTTCTTCTTGATTATTATTTATGACAAATTCTTTGTCATCCTTCTTCAACAATTCATCCTGAACATTTATCCTCTGCTCTTCTAACTTTCTCCTTTGAAAGTCTAATTCTCTATATAACTCAATTATTTTACTTGGAGTGAACTTTGGAAATTTTACACAATATCCCATTTCTTCATCTGTTATTGATCCATCATCACATGGTCCTTCTTCCTCTGCTAAATCTTTCTTGACATCCTTTAGTAGATGTTCTTCCTCTTCTTCTTTCATTTGGTTTTCCACCTCTTCTTCCTTTGGCAACACTTCAGTATGCTACTCGGATCTCTCTTCTTCTTTCATCACATCAGTATGCTGATTCAAACTCAAAGAACTCTTGAGACTATCAGCTAGTCTCTCCTTCTTATCATCTATTTCAATGATGTCTTTCAGCACTTGTCCACTGTAGTGAACTAATTCTTTTCTAGTCTCCTTGTCATTTTTCGCTTCATAACTTTCATCATCTGGAAGGTATTCTTTCATGCTTTTGAAAACTTTAAAAGACTACCTATCTTCTTCCAAACCTAGAATCATACACAAATCATTAATTTTAAAAACACAAGACCTTTCGGTCTCATTTGATGTTTCAATCATCAAGTCTTCTGGCTACTCTGAATCATTCATATGATTCAACTCTTCTGGCTCTTCATCACTTTCAAAAACTAATGGTCCACTTTCCAGTTCACATATCAAAACTTCAATATCTTCTTCAGCATCTCCCTTTTGTTGTAGCTCAAATCATTCAAGCTTCTCTATAATATGTTTAAGTTCCCTTATCTCCTTGATCAACTACATATTCACGCGCTAATTCCTCTTCTCTTGTAGCCTCTGCCACTTCACTTTCTTTCTCATGACATAACCATGCTTCTTGTCTGCTTCATTTCTTTGCAACATCTCCATTAACACTTCAAACTGAACCGCTATCTCAGCCTTTTCTCTATCATATTCTTCATCACTCATTCTCATGCCATTTTCCTTGGCATCCTTCTCCTTTTGTCTTCTGTTATGATCTCTTTCAGAACCTCTGTTATGACTGTCACTAGTCATCATCCTCTCCATCTCTATGAGTTCCTCACTCACTCACTATGAGCTGCACTAAAGCCTCTACAACAACAAGTCTGCCCTGCTACCACTTACCTCACCAAGCTCTCCTCACTCAATCTTTTGGCAAGTAATTAGTTCTCTATCTCTAGAACCTCCTTTGAGCAATTCTCTTCTCTATCTCTAGAACCTCCTTTGAGCAATTCTCTTTGCTCCTTCTAGGCTTCAACTCATCTGTACTTTCCAAGAACACAACTATTCTCTTTATCCAATCTCTATTGGAATTCCTCAAGGTTCTGCCACATTCTGCTTTCACTTAGAATCTCTTATGAGCTTCTCTTGTCTCCTAGCAATTCTACCCACATTCATTGTGGAATTTCCTTTGGGAGCTGCAACAATTCTTTTACTTCAATGAAAAGACTACACTTTCCAATCTTCAAATCTAATTAAAATAAAACCATATCATCTTACCTTCAAGATCTCTACCTAATCTTGTCCTCCCATTCACCTGCACTTTTTAATGGACTGCCTTTTCCACTAACCTTCAGTTGTATCTTCAAACTATGTTACTTCAAGAACTTACAAAGTCCCTCTTGCAGTTTAACTACTGTAATCCTGCTATAAAATTCCACTCATTCAATATCTGCTAATCATTAGACAAATTTACATACCTTCACTTACCTTTAGGATCTCACCATTTCTGTAAATATGTTTCAACAAATATTTATGCTTCCATTGCACAAATTCTCAATATTCAACTAGTGTCAATCATATTTAAAATATGATTCTTTCTTCCAATCTTCTGGCTTTATCTTGGCAAAGCTTAACTATCAACAACAATTCCTTCTTTGCTGAGTTTCCTTTCCACTTATAAATCCTTAACAATTTCATTCATTACTGCTTCCTAAGGCTTAATCTTCTTTTGTTGTATGATTTTAAGTAGTCTCCATTCACCCTTCACATTCGAATGAATCTCCATTTGCCAAACATCGCTGTGGGTTCTTTATGTTTCTGCAATCTCTCCTTAATTCTTACTCACCTTCCTCTGAGAACTTAACTGTTATTCTCCATTCTCCCAACTTTATTCTTGTTTCTTAATTGTTAGATTAGAATCTGATCTCCCTTGCCTGCATACACATCTTTCCAGATATCTTTGTTCTAAATTCCTCCAATGAAACTTTCGCACCTGATTTCTTTATTCAGCTCTGATACCAAATGATGTTGGGTAACCCTTGCTTTACCCACAGTGTGCATAAACCTATGCATAAATCATTTTCCTAGGAATAGACATGACCTACCAAGTCAAATCTTCAATTATGGTGATGGTTAAGGCCCTTTACATTATCTTCCATGTGGAAACACATTAATAGACTTAGCCAAAGTCTAAACCCTCTTTTTCTTTACCATCGAGACTCACTCACTTCTATCGGGACTCTATCACCCGGCATATACCTTCATTAACCTTTTATTAACCTTTAAGCCTGCATATATATTTAAACATTGGTTTAACTTTGGGTTATAACCTTAAAACCCTTTTATCACACTTTAATCCTTTGTAATTATCTTATAATAGAATACACATAAAACATGAAAAAACATACCTTTTTCCGCCTTTATACAGGCTCTACATGGTCATCGATAAACACCTTTATCACAATTGCAATATCGGGTTCTCCGCTATCACGCTACATATATGCTTTTGTCAACCCTTCGACTCCGATATGCGATTAGCAGCACGTTTAAACCTCGCTTAAGCCTTAAAAGACTTGGCCAACATTTTAACGAAATACAAAGGAATTACATTGTAATTCTTCTTCAAACCACATAACCAGACTTCAAATATTATAGACTCACATATATAAATATCATTGGGTCCGTGGACTCCAAAGCTTTTCTATTGTGCTACTCCTCCTCCGATCGGTGATCACCGAAACCTCTAATCAAATCTTGACCATCCATTGTATCCTCTGATCCAACGGTTGAAATTACTCCCAACCAATGAAATTAATCATCAATCCTCCGCCGTCCATTCACTCATGCCAGATCTAATGGCTCACAAAGATTTCAGCTGGGCAACGTGCACGAGGATTGACCACTCGATAAACGGTTTCCTCTCTCCTTCTCGTTGCCACGTGTCGATTTCTTAATGGGATCGGGGGTTCCACACTCAATACCACTTACGGTTTTGAGGCTGCTCAAAATCCGCTTTTACTATTACAAAACCGCTCTTCACCCATTGTTCTCTGCTACTCCTTTTTAATTAGCTTTATGTTGTTTCCAGTGTTGATGTGGTTCTTGTGTTTCTTCAAAGGTTTTGTCCTTTTTTTCTCTTCCACTGCTCCATTTACTCCCGAACTCATTTCTGCATCTTTCTTCAAATGCTCTCCCTTTAAAGCTCTTACTTTGGTCCTCCAAATGGATTCAAAGATCCATTACACTCCTCTATGTATTCTACAGAATTCCACTTGCACACATATTTATTATAGAATTCTGATTCATATGTAATTATCACTCAATATTCGAAACACGCTTATACATTCATAAATTGAATCTCTGAATATAATATACAAACAATGGTTACACAATTTCTATCTCAGGCCTGATATTCTAATGTCAATGGCCTCTATTTACACTCTGCCTATAGGCTTACAATCAAAACCTATCTAATATCTCTCACTAGCTAGCTTTTCTAACCTCTGTCTTTGCCTTTTATGCTTACATTTATTCAAAGGATTCTAAAACCAATTTCTGGTTTGGATCCATAAACTCCTCAACAAATTCCTAAAATCTCTTTCTCATCCCTAAGGATTCTCTGAAATCCACAGAATAATGAACTGACTCCTAATCTAAGATTTACAATCAATTCTCAATCCTCTCATCACTCAACTATCCTAAATCTCTCATGCTCTCCTATATTCAAGAAAATTTACAATTATCCCTCACAATATTCAATTAATTCCTATTCTAATTAAAATCACTCAAAAAATTAAATAATAACATAAATCCAATACTTAGGAAACCAACTTCCTTGAAACACAAAACCCCCTATGTCTACTAGAATACAATAAGGAGGATAATCTGGATTCTCCTGCATCATCCTCGGTCTTCCTAAGAGCTGGCATAGCTAGCAAGACTCAGTAAATGGAAGAGAGAAATTGCCTGATTGGGAACTACTTTTGTCGGATCTGATGCAAGAGGAGATAAGGAGAAGCACCAGAGATGGATCTTCATCAAAACAAGATGATGAAGAAAATCTAGCCTTAGTGAGTAAGGTGAGGAAAGGGAAAGGGAAGGTGTCCAATTCCAAATCCAATTCTTCCCATGGTGGGAAGAATATTGACAAATCAAAAGTGTGATGCTTTCATTGTCATAAGGTGGGCCATTATGCTATGAATTGTCCACAGAAAAAATCCAAGAAGGGATCCTTGAAGGGATCATATGGTGAGGCGCTGGCCTCATAGTTCGAATTGGATTTCACCCTCATTGCATGTATGGTTTCATTGATGGTGGGGTGTGTTTGGTACCTAGACATTGGAGCTTCATTCCACATGACCGGTGACAAGAATATTTTTAGTACCTTGGAGGAGAAGGACCTATAGATGCGCATCGAGATGGGAAATGATGGAAAGTATCGTGTTTCAAGTGAAGGTACGGTTGTGTTTCAGAGGGAGCATGGAACTCCTCTCACCCTCGTTGATGTAAAGTATGTGCCTGGTCTGAAGAAGAATCTTGTGTCCATTGCTATGTTGGAAGACAAAGCTATGATCTAGTCTTTAGTAAAGGAAAGGCATTCCTGAGGCATATCAGCACTGGACATACCAAGAGGATTTAGATTCGAGTAAAGAATCTCTACAAGCTGGAGGTAGACGACTGTGCTACATTTACTTCCAAAGTAGAGTTGGTGCAAAGCCAAGATGTTGGCGAGCTATGGCATGGAAGATTGGGCCACTTGCACCATGGGGCCTTGAAGATCATGCAACAACTTTCTACGAGACTTCCCAAGGGAAAACTGGACTAGGTGGATACATGCGAAGGTTGTACCTTGGGTAAGTATGCAAAATTTTCCTTTCAAGATCAAGGTAATAGAGCTGGAGAAATCCTAGAGTGAGTTCACATAGATGTGTGTGGACCATTCTCTATAGCCTCCACCGCTAAACAAAGGTACTATGCTATTTTTATTGATGATTTTTCTCATATATGTTGGATCTACTTTATGCAGAAGAAGGATCAAACCTTCTCAAGGTTTTGTGAGTTCAAAGCCTTGGCAAAGAAATAATCTGGAAATAAAATAAGGGCCTTGCGAAGCAACAATGGTGGACAGTATGTCTCCCAACAGTTTAAGGACTTCTGTGAAGTAGAAGGAATTAAACAGGAGTTGACGGCACCCCATAACCCATAGCAGAATGGGGTGGCCGAAAGGAAGAACAAATCGATTGTGGGAGCAGCTCGAGTGATGCTGCATGACCAAAGCCTACCACTTCATTTGTGGGTTGAGGCATGCAATACAGTAGTATACTTGCAGAATAGAAGCCTGCATCATATACTAGGAATGAAGACACCAATGTAGGCCTTTTTCGGGAAGAGACCATATGTGAGTCACTTCAGGATCTTTGGATCATCAGTTTATTTCCATGTGACCAAATATGCTCAGAAAAAACTAGATCTAACAGTTGAGTTGGGGATACTTGTGGGGTACAATGATACACCCCACAAATATGGGTTGTTCTTGCCTACCAATTAGAGGACAGTACTAAGCAGAGATCTGAAGTTTGATGAGAAGAAAGCCATGCAAGTATCACTTGAGAGGTTGCTCAAGTTGCATGCAAAGGAGTAACTTTTAGTTCTTGTTATCTTAAAATCATGCCCTGATTAGGCTACTGATCAGGTAGACCTTGAGTGACTATTTCAAACCAACTTTTGGCTGAGGCTTATCCTCCCCAACCTGAGAGGGCTGTCTCACAAGATTAAAGATTTTTTGATAATGAATTAGATGGCTAACTCTATGAAACAAGTGAAGAGATATGAATGGTTGAACATGATCAGTAAGCATCCATTGGGCTTATGGAGTCAAGAAATGCTTCAGTATGAAAATAAAATTAACTTTACATGGAAGTTAGGGCATCTAGAATTCAACATACGAAGGGTACATCAGTAGCATAAAGGAAAACACAATCTACAAATGTATGAAGGAAGTTAGAGCATAACCAATGAATTCTAAGTATCATAAATTCATACTACTGCAAATAAGGAAATAAGGATAAACATAAACAAGCCACCATTGAACTCTTTCTGAATCTTGAGAAGTAAAGCCAAATTCTGCATTCATAAAAACATA
Source organism: Pinus taeda (assembly GCA_000404065.3). NCBI lineage: Eukaryota > Viridiplantae > Streptophyta > Pinopsida > Pinales > Pinaceae > Pinus > Pinus taeda. Next base: position 90,789 of record APFE031617305.1, on the reverse strand, counting down.
ATCTTCTACAATGGCACAATATGAGTCTTTCTCTCAAAATTTCCAACCCTTTGCGAATCACATATTTCCCAATATATAGAGTTGATTACATGAATTAGATTCCTCCTCCAGCATGAGGGGAATTCGAATTTTCCATCAGTGACACCTATTCTAACAATAAAACAAACCTTTAAATGCATTTGACAGCTAACTAGCAGTCCTAGATACCTAATACAACTAGGAGTGTAACTCCTTATTATGATTACAACAACCTTATCTAAACATTTAAATGCATTATTTTACAGCTGAAACCTCATGAAGTCAAATTTGATGAAGCCTCCCACGTTGTCACTTGACTACTAATGACAAACCCTAGAAATTAGGGAACATGTTTCCCTGTTTTTAGGCTTAGGATCCTTGAAAATGGCACGTGGGACAGAGCCCTTATCTTCTCACTCATGACATATTTTATGAAAATGAAGGAATTTTTGGTATTCCATGCCGTCTAGAACACAAACCTCTCTTGGTTTTTTAAAACACTTCTCCAGCTGTCCATAATCTGTCCTTGAAAAACACGCGTCAAACAGGAAAAATCTGTTCTTTGAAATTAGGGTCTCAAAGAAAGCTTATTATCTACCAACTGAAAACACTTATGAAGAAAGTGAGATAGGTTATTATAGCTGGAGAGTTTATGAAGAGAAAAATCATTCATAATTCAAAAATACCTTTTCCTGTGACCAGAAACTGATCTTGAAAAAGACTGCTAAAACTAGAAGCCAAAGCTTGACTTTCAGCAGTTTCATAGTGCAAGTTTAACCATAAATTACTCCCACCTCAGAACGAATTTGTAGAAAATGAAATAGGTTTTTGTATTTTGGAATGTTACGAAGAAAATCCTCTTTTAGTTTTCAAAATTGAGTTCTTAGCTTCTCAAGACCCCTTCTGGAAGTTGACTAGTAAACGCGGAAAACAGAGTTTTTTTATGTTGAAACAGGTTTTTTTAGGGGTTTCATAGCGCACTACGAGCTCCTAGTTCAGTGATTTCGTAACACAAAACTTGTTTTTCACACTGTCTGTGCTACGAAAACGTGGATTCATAGCAAGTTTCAAAAATTTCCAAAATGGCTAAACACATGACTTTCAAAACATGATATGAGATCCATAAAGTGTAAAACAAGGTTGTTGAGCTTTATTTGATGATGGAAATGAGACTCTAACCCTATGACTTAGACTCTAAAAACCATAAAATCGACTTAACTATGATCTAACATTATGACTTAGGAGAAAATGTAAAATGCAAACCTTGACACAAGCTTAACACATGGAAATAATGTGTGATGTGGAACCAGTGATGGGCAAGAATGGAATGTTGACCCTATTTGACCATAACAACAAGACTCTTTTCTGGATCTTAGACACTAAAGAAACCATGGAAATACTAGACCAAGACTAACACCAATCCTTCAGAATAGAACTGATGCTCCAAATTTAGAAATCATTTCCTAAGTGATAATAGTGACTCCACTTGGGATAGTGTGCCCCTGTGGTACACTAAGAACTTGTAGCTCCAGTACTGCTATACGTTCTCTAAAATAAAACTCTGAACTTCTACCCAATCTGCTCCTCAAGCCTTTAATGATTTTTTGCAAGAAGAATTCAAACTGCACTTACTCAAATAGATGCTCAGTCAACCTACCCTGAGCTTATTTGCATCTACCTACCCTATCAGCTGCAATCTCCACTTGTAGCTCAAGGAACATGAAAATTCCAATGAAGCCAGTCATCAATCTCATCTGACACTTGAATCTCTTGACTATTCTTGAAGCAAAAATAAACCAGATACTAAAATAACCGAGGAGCATGAGGTGTAACTGTTCTTCAAGATGAAAATATAACTGGAAGCCTGAACAGTAAATATTTTCCATGTAGTTAGCTATAGGGTCAAAAACACATGGTTAGTTGATGATTCTCATAGCATCTTTTTACTTTTAACAACTGATCTTTAGTCACACAACCTTTATTTGATATGCTATCCAACTGCTTTTCTGAATGATTCCCACAAACAATGTAATTTTCCTCATTATTATGATCACTCTTTGATGTAAGCTGCTGCAACGAATTACAAAAATGAACAACCTTTTCCTCTACCTGAGGGTTATAAAAGCTATCTTCCAGTACTTATTGGTGTTTGCAATCAATTTCAAACTCTTTATGATCAAAAGGCTGGAAAGTTTGTTGCATCTTCTCATTCATATCAGGGGTTGTAACATGGTTTTCATAAGTAAACCCCTGCTGATTTTCATGTTGCATTTCATGGGATGTTATACTTTCTTCTTGGTGTTGAAATGTATTGTTATGAAGAGCTTCTATAATTTATTCATCCATAAATTCATCATAATCATAACAATCCTCCAAATACTGAATAAGACTCAAAGAATGTTTACAACAATCTTTGACCAACAATAAAGAAGGATGATATTCTTTATACATCTCATAGAATTCATCGTGAAAATCAGCAAGAGAATATAATGAACCATTTTCCAAGCTTTTATACCAAGACCATGCTTTTCCTTCTAAAGTGGTCATAAAGATCTTCATGAGACAATCTTCAGGGAAATGAACCTTAAGACTGCATACATGCATATGGAACCTAACCAAATGAAGAGCAGCATTGTCCTTATTTTCATCTTTGAATATTGGAAGATCATATAACCAATCAACCTTTGGCATAGGATTTGGAAAACCAGGGATATGAGACCAATTCATAGGGGCATACCTGGCATTAATTCTTGCAATGGAACTCATCTTGAAACTTCATCAAGCTACTGATCTTCTAGCAGTAGACTCACCTTCCAATTTGTCATTCGATGTGTGGAGTCGCCAAGGTAGTTTTGCAGCCTCAAAAAAATGTCTAAGCTCCTGCTACCTTTAGAAGTTCAGCTTCTTAATTTCAAGAATGAATAGACTTCAGTCTCCCAGCAGAGGCACCAAAATGTTATCTCAATATCATGCCCTAATTAGGCTACTGATCAGGTAGACCTTGAGTAACTATTTCAAACCAACTTTTGGCTGAGGCTTAGCCTCCCCAACCTAAGAGGGCTGTCTCACAAGGTTAAAGATTTTTTGATAATGAATTATATGGCTAACTCTATGAAACAAGTGAAGAAATATAAATGGTTGAACATGATCAGTAAGCATCCATTGGGCTTATGGAGTCAAGAAATGCTCAGTATGACAATAAAATTAGCTTTACATGGAAGTCAGGGCATCTAGAATTCAACATATGAAGGGTACATCAGTAGCATAAAGGAAAACACAGACTACAAATGTGTGAAGGAAGTTAGAGCATAATCAATGAATTATAAGTATCATACATTCATACTACTACAAATAAGGAAATAAGGATAAACATAAACAAGCCACCATTGAACTCTTTCTGAATCCTGAGAAGTAAAGCCAAAGTATGCATTCATAAAAACATAATCTTCTACAATGGCACAATATGAGTCTTTCTCTCAAAATTTCCAACCCTTTGTGCATCACATCTTCTCCAATATATAGAGTTTATTACATTACTTAGATTCCTCCTCCAGCATGAGGGGAATTCGAATTTTCCATCAGTGACACCTATTCTAACCATAAAACAAACGTTTAAATGCATTTGATAGCTAACTAGCAGTCCTAGAGACCTAATACAACTAGGAGTGTAACTCCTTATTATGATTACAACAAACTTATCTAAACATTTAAATTCATTATTTGACAGCTTCAACCTCATGAAGTCGAATTTGACGAATCCTCCCACGTTGTCACCTGATCGCTGATGAAAAACCCTAGAAATTAGGGAACATGTTTCCCTGTTTTTAGGCTTAGGATCCTTGAAAATGGAACGTGGGACAGAGCCCTTACCTTCTCACTCATGACATATTTTATGAAAAAGAAGGAGTTTTTTGTAGTCCATGCCGTCTAGAACAACAACCTCTCTTGGTTATTTAAAACACTTCTCCAACTGTCCATAATCTATCCTTGAAAAACATGTGTCAAACAGGAAAAATATGTTCTCTGAAATTACGGTCTCAAAGAAAGCTTATTATCTACCAACTGAAAACACTTATGAAGAAAGTGAGATAGTTTATTCTAGCTGGAGAGTTTATGAAGATAAAAATCCTTGAAAATTCAAGAATACCTTTTCTTGTGACCAGAAATTGATCTTGAAAAAGACTGCTAAAACTAGAAGCCAAAGCTTGACTTTCAGTAGTTTCGTAGCGCAAGTTTCACCATAAATTCCTCCCACCTCAGAAAGAATTTGAAGAAACTGAAAGCAGTATTCGTAGTTTTGTATGTTAGGAAGAAAAGCCTCTTTAAGTTTTCAAAATTGAGTTCTCAGCTGCTCAGGACCCCTTCTGGAAGTTGACTAGTAAATGCAGAAAACAGAGTTTTTTATGTTGAAACAAGCTTTTTCAAGGGTTTCGTAACGCGCTATGAAAACTCCTAGTTTAGTGATTTCATAGTGCAAAAATGGTTTTGTACACTGTCTACACTACGAAAACGTAGATTCATAGCAAGTTTCAAAAATTTTCCAAAATGGATAAACACATGACTTTCAAGACATGATATGAGATCCATAAAGTGTAAAACAAGGTTGTTGAGCTTTATCTGATGATGGAAATGAGACTCTAACCCTATGACGTAGACTCTGAAAACCATAAAAGTGACTTAACCACCATCTAACGTTATGAATTAGGAACAAATGTAAAATGTAAACCTTGACACAAGCTTGACACATGGAAATAATGTGTGATGTGGGACTAGTGATGGGCAAGAATGGAATGTTGACCCTATTTGACCATACCAACAAGACTCTTTTCTGGATCTTAGACACTAAAGCAACCATGGAAATACTAGACCAAGACTAAAACCAATCCTTCGGAATAGAACTGATGCTCCGAATTTAGAAATCATTTCTTAAGTGATAACAGTTCCTAAGGAGGAGGAGCCTCAGACTGATGAGGAGCAGTCGCATGTAGAGGATCCGAGAGTGGAGACATCCACTCATGCAGATTCTTCCAGAGATGGGTGGAAAAACTCAAGGGAAGTTGACAATTTGATGTTGGATGTGAGAGAAAATGTGGGACAACCATCTTCTCAGTGCAGATAGAGGAGGTCACCTGAGCGGTACACTAGTTACATGGCCTTGGTTGGGGAGTGTGTAGAGACTGAACCTTCTTCATTTGAGGAAGCAGTGCAACAGCCAGTATGGGTTGATGCTATGGTGGAGGAGTATGACTTCATCATTTGGAACTGTGTTTGGGATGTTGTCCGAAGACCTAAGGACAAGTCAGTGGTGAGTTCCTGATGGCTTTACCAGGTAAAGCAAGTAGCTTATGGCCATGTTGAGAAACATAAGGCAAGTTTTGTTTCCCGTGGTTTCTCACAGGTCGAGGGGATCGACTACGATGAGACTTTTGCTCCTGTAACAAGGTACTCATTTATCAGATCAATGTTGGCATTGTCAACTCAGATGGGTTGGAAGATCCATCAAATGGATGTGAAAATTGTGTTTCTCAATCGAAAGATTGAGGAAGAGGTGTACATAGAGAAACGAGAAGAATTTGAGACCTTTGGTCATGAGTCGCATGTGTGCCGACTCAAAAGGGGTTTGTACGGGCTGAAGAAAGCACCTTGTGCTTGGTACACCAAAATTGACAACTATTTCGCCGAGTTGGGCTTCACAAAGTGTGAACCAGATGCAAACCTTTACCACATCATGGTACAAGGTAAGCCATTGATCATTGTTCTTTATGTTGATGATCTGATATTGACAAGTGATGATCAGTTGACCAAGTCTTGCAAGGAGGACCTTACAAGAGAGTTCTAGATTAAAGACATGGGTCTTATGCACTACTTTCTAGGCATGGAAGTGTGGCAGAAGGATGGGGAAGTGTTTGTCTCTTAAGGCAAGTATGCCAATGAGATACTCAGGCGGTTCCACATGGAGAAGTGCAAGCCCATGCAGACTCCTCTAGCCAGTAACTGGAGGAAGGAGGATGCTACTTCAAGTGAGGTAGTAGCTACTATTGTTTATCGGCAGCTCGTGGGTTTGTTGATGTATCTAGTGAACACACGATCAAATTTGTGCTTTGCGGTGAACTAGCTAAGTCAAGCTATGGTTCAACCTACCAAGATGTTTTGGAAGGCAACGAAGCATGTGCTGAGATATCTTAGAGGTACATATTAGTATGGATTGTGGTATAGGCAGACAGAGGGAGTGAAACTTTAGGGCCTCACAAATACATATTGGATGGGGAGTCCATCAGACTGGAAGAGCACATTAGGAGGAATTTTCAACCTTGGTTCAACTGTAGTTTCTTGGTACAACAGAAAACAAAGGTCATTTTCACTTAGCTTAGTAGAGGCTAAATACATGGCTGCCATTCAGGCAACATGCGAGGCCATTTGGATGCAAAGAATTTTAGTTGGATTGTTTGGTCAAAGGATGGATCCAATTGTGATCTATTGCAATAACCAAAGTTGTATCAAACTATCTGAGAATACAATATTTCATGACAGGTCCAAGTACATCAATATCTAGTATCATCATCTTCGAGACTTTGTGGTGAAGAGGATCAACCTAATGCTATATGTTTCGACCGAGGAACATGATGCAGATATTTTGACTAAGGCATTGTCAAAATGCCAGTTCAAGTTCCATAGAGACAGGATTGGGGTGAAAGATAATCCCTTTCTTGTTGAGAGGGAGTGTTGAAAATAGCAATAAGAAATGCTAAAAATATAAGTGCTAAAAATAGCACTGCTATAAATAGCATTTGGGATACATTCCAATTTTAGTTAGTCCCTGAACTAAAATTGAGAATTAAAATTCGAATTTGATCTCAGCAGCTGTTTCAAAAATAATTAATTAATTCATCTTGAGTTAATTAGTTGGAGAAAATCAAACATGAAGTCTATGTGAAGACATGAAACGTTTTTCCCCTTGATTGAGGAAGTTATCCCTTAATTAAAGTGATCAGGATGAGTTGTAATTTGAGTTGTAATTAGTTAGCTCAGTTAACTAAGTTAAGTCCAGTTAGATTAGTTCCAACAGTTTGTGGAATTTATTGTGAGTTTAGTTAGTTAATGTATGCATGCATGTAACTACTGCACTTCATATAACTGAATATTCTCTCATAAATAACTCATGCATGTGAGTTCAGTTAGAGACCTAGTTCAGATCAGAAGATGGGACAGTGTATTGTCAGTTGCAGGGATATAACATTGAGGATATCTCTTGCATGTAGAAGGAATTCATTCCTTGTAGATTGTGCAATTACTTCTGAGTTTGGTGAGTTGTGTGAGAGGTGAATTCACACAGGTGGCAGCCAAAGGACCCAGGAGAAAATGTACAAGGAAATAGGAGTCTCGGAGGACTGAGGGAAGGCATATGTTGCATCTATTCAGTCTATGAGCAACATTGAGGGAATGTACTGAGAGCTGGATAGCTCGTGAGCTAAAGCTTTGTGTAATCCGGAAATATTTCCACTTGTATGATAATACAAAGATTAGAGTTTTTAGCTAAGGCTTTCCCTAGAGTGTTCTTCTCTGTTCATGTGTGATTGATTTCTCATTCTCTATTATATGTGTTCTATTTGATCTTTCTCAAAATTGATTAAGCTTCCACAAGTTTGTTTGTAGAAGTAGATCAAGTATTTTTCTTTAGTATATTGCATTATCTGGTGATCTACAGTGAGAAATTCTACATGGTATCAGAGCAAAGGTGATCAAAGCAAAGAACATTATACAAAGAAGGGAGAAGTTTGAAGTTTAAAGTTCCTGATTATAGATATCGAATTCTTATCACATCTCACATTTCACTAATGGCATTCAACGGTTTGAGACTTGAGTATGCCCTTAATGGTAGCTTGAATTATATAGCCTGCAAGGATCGCATGGAAGTTGTATTAGAGGACAACGGTTTGAAGGACTTTATTGATCAAGAAGTCCCCAAGCCAGCAGCTGCTAATGCCCAAGAATTGGCAGAATGGAAGAAAAGTGTAGCTAGAATGACGAGAATCCTTCTAGAGGGAGTTTGAGACCATAGAGTCTCAAGTCTCCATGGGAAGGAGACACCATTTTCAATGTGGAAAACATTGAAAGATCTATATCAAAATAACAATGATCAGGAAGCTGGCGCTGAAAGATAAGCTTCGGAAAATCAAGTGTGAAAAGGGCGACATGATCTCTACATATATGAGCAAGCTCACCACCTGTAGTGATGAGCTTGGAAGTGTAGGGATCATGACAGTCGATGATGACATGGTGAGTCTTGCTCTCCTCGGTATTCCTAAGTGTTGGCATAGCTACCAAGACTTTGTAAATGGAAGAGAGAAACTGCCAGATTGGGAATGAATTTGGTTGGAATTGATGCAAGAGGAGATAAGGAGAAGCACCAGAGATGGATCTTCATCAAAGAAAGATGATGATGAAAATCTAGCCTTAGTGAATAAGGCAAGGAAAGGGAAAGGGAAGGCATCCCATTCCAAATCTAGTTCTTCCCATGGTGGGAAGAAGATTGACAAATCGAAAGTGTGATGCTTTCGTTGTCATGAGGTGGGCCATTATGCTACAAATTATCCATAGAAGGAATCCAAGAAGGGATCCTCGAAGGGATCAGATGGTGAGGCACTGGCCTCATAGTTCGAATTGGATTTCACCCTCATCACATCTATGGTTTCATCGATGGTGGGGTGTGTTTGGTACCTGGACAATGGAGCTTCATTCCACATGACCGACAATAAGTATCTTTTCAGTACCTTGGAGGAGAAGGACCTCCAGATGCACATCAAGATGGGTGATGATGGAAAGTACCATGTTTCAGGTGAAGGTACAGTTTTGTTTTAGAGGGATCATGGAACTCCTCTCACCCTCACTGATGTAAAGTATGTGCCTGGTCTAAAGAAGAATCTTCTATTCATTGTTATGCTAGATGACAAAGGCTATGATGTAGTCTTTAGTAAAGGAAAGGCATTCCTGAGGCATATCGACACTGGACAGACCAAGAGGATTGGGATTCAAGTAAAGAATATCTACAAGTTGGAGGTAGACAACTATGTTGCATTGAGTTCCAAAGTAGAGTTGGTGCAGAGCCAAGATGTTGGCGAGCTATGGCATAGAAGATTAGGCCACTTTCACCATGGGGCCTTGAAGATCATGCAACATATTTCTACTGGACTTACCAAGGGAAGACCAGAGCAAGTGGATACATGCAAAGGTTGTAACTTGGGTAAGTATGCGAATCTTCCTTTTAGGATTGAGACAGTAGAGCTGGAGCAATCTTGGAGCGAGTTCATACAGATGTGTGTGGACCATTCTCTACAGCCTCCAATGCTAAACAAAGGTACTATGTTATTTTTATTGATGACTTTTATCATAGATTTTGGATCTACTTTATGTAGAAGAAGGATCAAACCTTCTCAAGGTTTTGTGAGTTCAAAGCCTTGGCAGAGAAAGAATCTAGAAAGAAAATAAGGGCCTTGTGAAGCGACAATGGTGGAGAGTATGTCTCCCAATAGTTTAAGGACTTCTGTGTTGTAGAAGGAATTAAATGGGAGTTGATGACACCCCATAACCCACAACAAAATTGGGTGGCCGAAAGGAAGAATAGATCAATTGTGGGAGAAGCTTAGGCGATGTTGCATGACTAAAGCCTACCACTTCATTTGTCGGCTAAGGCATGAAATACAACAGTATACTTGCAGAATAAAAGCCCACATCGTATACTGGGAATGAAGACACCAATGGAGGCCTTTTCCAGGAAGAGACCAGATGTAAGTCACTTCAGGATCTTTGGATCATCGGTTTATTGCCATGTGACAAAAGATGCCCGAAAGAAACTAGATCCAACAGCTAAGTTGGGGATACTTGTGGGGTACACTGATACACCCCACAACTATGGGGTGTTCTTGCCTACCAGTCAGAGGATAGTGCTACGCAGAGAGATAAAGTTTGATGGACAGAAAGCCATGCGAATATCACTTGAGAGGGAGCTCATGTTACATGCAGAGGAGGAACTTTTAGTTCCCAAGGAGGAGGAGCCTCAAACTGTTGTAGAGCAGCTACATGCAGAGGATCCTAGAGTGGAGACATCCACTCATGCAGAGTCTTCTAGAGATGGGAAGAAATGCTCAAGCGAAGCTGACAAGTTGATGCTGGATGCGAGAGAGAATGTAGGACAACCATCTTCTCAGTGTAGACAGAGGAGGTCACCCGAGCGATACACTGGTTACATGGCCCTAGTTGGGGAGTGTGTAGAGACCAAAACTTCTTCATTTGAGGAAGTAGTGTAGCAGCCAGTTTGGGTTGATTCTATGGTGGAGGAGTATGACTCCATCGTTCAAAACTGTGTTTGGGATGTTCTCCCAAGACCAGAGGACAAATCAGTGGTGAGTTCCTGATGGCTTTACAAGGTAAAGCAAGCAGTTGATGGCAGTGTTGAGAAACATAAGGCAAGTTTTATTGCCCGTGGTTTCTCACAGGTCAAGGGGATCAAACACGATGAGACTTTTTCTCCTGCAGCAAGGTACTCATCTATCATATCGATGTTGGCACTATCAGCTCAGATGGGTTGGAAGATCCATCAGATGGATGTGAAGACTGCGTTCCTCAATCGAAAGATTGAGGAAGAGCTGTACATAGAGCAACCGAAAGGATTTGAGACCTTCGATCATGAGTGATATGTGTGCCAACTCAAGAGGGCTTTGTACGGGCTGAAATAAGCACCTTATGCTTGGTACACCAGGATTGACAGCTATTTCACGGGGTTGGGCTTCACAAAGAGTGAAGCAGATGCTAACCTTTACCACATCATGGTAGAAGATAAGTCATTGATCATTCTTCTTTATGTTGATGATCTGATATCGACAGATGATGATCAATTGATCAAGTCTTGAAAGGATGACCTTGCAAGAGAGTTTGAGATGAAAGACATGGGTCTTATGCACTACATTCTAGGCATGGAGGTGTGGCAGAAGGATGGGGAAGTGTTTGTGTCTCAAGGCAAGTATTCCAATGAGATACACAGGTGATTCGACATGGAGAAGTGCAAGCTCATGCAGAGTACTCTAGCTGGTAACTGGAGGAAGGAGGATGCTACTTCAGGTGAGGTAGTGGCTACTACTTTTTATCGGAAGCTTGTGGGTTCATTGATGTATCTAGTGAACACACGACCAAATTTGTGCTTTGTGGTGAACGAGCTAAGTCAAGCTATGGTTCAGCTTACCAAGTTGTTTTGGAAGGCAGCGAAGCATGTGTTGAGATACCTCAGAGGCACATCTCAGTATGGATTTTGGTACAGATAGATAGAGGGAGTGAAGCTTCAGGGCTTCACAGACGTAGATTGGGCAGGGAGTCGATCAGACCGGAAGAGCACTTCAGGAGGAATTTTCAACCTTGGTTTAGCTACAGTTTCTTGGTACAACAGGAAATAGAGGTCAATTGCACTTAGCTCAGCAGAAGCTGAATACATGGCTGCTAGTGAGGTAGCATGTGAGGCCATTTGGATGCGGAAAACTCTAGTTGGATCATTTGGTCAGAGGATGGATCCAACTGTGATCTATTGCAATAATCAGATTTGTATCAAATTATCTGATAATCTAGTATTTCATGATAGGTCCAAGCACATTGATATCTAGTATCATCATCTTCGAGACTATGTGGTGAAGAGGATCATGTTGTTGTTGTATGTTTCGACCGAGGAATAGGATGCAGATATTTTGACTAAGGCATTGTCAAAATGAAAGTTCAAGTTCCACAGAGACATGATTAGGGTGATAGATAATCCTTTTCTTGTTGAAAGGGAGTGTTAAAAATAACAACAAGAAATTCTAAAAATAGAAGTGTTAAAAATAGCACTGCTATAAATAGCATTTCTGGATACATTCCAATTTTAGTTAGTCCCTGAACTAAAATTGAGAATTAAAATTCGAATTTGACCTTAGCAGTTGTTTGAAAAATAATTAATTAATTCATCTTGAGTTAATTAGTTGGAGAAAATAAAACATGAAGTCTATGTGAAGACATGCAATAGTTTTCCCCTTGATTGAGGATGTTATCGCTTAATTAAAGTGATTATGATGAGTTTTACTTTGAGTTGTAATTAATTAGCTTAGTTAACTGAGTTAAGTCTAGCTAGATTAGTTCCAACAGTTTCTAGAACCGATGGTGAGTTCAGTTAGTTAATGCATGCATGCATGTAACTATTGCACTTTAAATAACTAAATATTCTCTCATAAATAACTCATACATGTCAGTTCAATCAGAGACACAATTCAGATTAGATGATGGGATAGTGTACTATCAGTTGGAGGAATATTCCATTAAGGATATCTCTTGCAAGCAGAAGGAATTTATTCCTTGGAGATTGCGCAGTTACTTCTAAGTTTGGTGAGTTGTGTGAGAGGTGAATTCACACAGGTGGCAGCCAGAGGACCCAGGAGAAAATGAAAAAGGAAATAGGAGTCTTGGAGGACTGAGGGAAGGAATATGTTGTGTCTATTCAGTCTATGAGCAACATTGAGGGATTGTACTAAGAGCTAGATAGCTTGTGAGCTAAATATTTTGTGTAATTCAGACATATTTCCACTTGTATGATAATACAAAGATTAGGGTTTTAAGCTGAGGCTTTCCTCAGAGTATTCTTGTGTGTTCATGTGTGATTGATTTCTCATTCTCTGTTATATGTGTTCTATTCGATCTTGCTCAAAATCAATTAAACTTCCACAAGTTTGTTTGTAGAAGTAGATCAAGTATTTTTCTTTAGTATATTGCATTATCTGGGGATCTATAGTGAGAAATTCTACATAGAAGGCCATGCATGTTTCCCTTGAGAGGGAGCTTGAGCTACATGTGAATGAGGAGATTTTAGCTCCATAGGTTGAGGAGCCTCATATTGATGTGGAGCAGCCACATTCAGTGGATCTAGGAGTGGATACATTCACTCAAGCAGAGTCTTCCAGAGCGGGAAGAAAGCACACGAGAGAGGTTGACGGATTGTTGGGTGATGCACGAGATAATGTGGGAGCACCCACTTTTGATCGCAGGTAGAGGATGTCACCTGAGAGGTACACTGGATACATGGCTCTTATGGGCGAATGTGTTGTGATAGAGCCATCTTCCTTTAAGGAAGCAATGCAACAATCATTTAGGTTGATGTCATGGAGGAGTATAACTCCATAGTTTGTAACAATGTTTAGGATGTGGTCCCAAGATTAGAGGTAAAGTCAATAGTGAGCTCATGTTGGCTTTACAAAGTAAAGCACGCTGCAAATGGTAGTGTGGAGAAGCATAAGGCTAGGTTTGTGGCCCATGACTTTTCATAGGTAGAGGGGATTGACTATGATGAGACCTTCTCTCCTATTGCAAGGTACTCACCAATCAAATATATATTGGTACTATCATCATAGATGGTTGGAAGATACATCAGATGCATGTGAAGACAACCTTCCTTAATGGCATGATTAAGGAAGAGGTGTACATAGAGCAACCTGAAGGTTTTGAGACCTTTGACCACGAATCACATGTGTGCTGGCTCAAGAGATCGTTATATGGGCTGAAGCAAGCAACACATGCTTAGTACACTAGGATAGATAGCTACTTCACTAGGTTGGGCTTTGTTGGGATAACGTCCCTAGGGTCAATTTTGGGTTAGTTTAACCAATTTTTGTAATAGATTTTGTAAATAATGTAAAGTCTCTGAGAAATGTGGAAGCAGAGAGTGCAGCTAAGTAGGAGCCAAAAGGGTTTTAGTCCCTTGTTGGGTAAGTGATAGGTCAGTTTTGAAGACTCACGCATGGTCTGTGGACCATGGTATTGTATTGAAGAAGCTATATATAGTTCTGTCATATCGAGTCTAGGTATCAATCTAAGATAGAAGATTATTGTTTTTGGGCAAGTGCTAAGGCAAGAAATCTCTGTTTCCTATACTCAGCTGAAAGGAGAAGGCTCCTATAGCTAAGTGTGAAGAGACCTTGGAAATTCCACAGCTAAGTGTGCCTGCTCCTGTAGTTGGGTGTGCAGGGTGGAAGAGTCTGTAAATTCAATGTCGAACTTAATAGAGATTGGTTTTGGAACAAATATCTTGCCTTTGTGTATTATTCTTATTTATGTTCAAGTTATGCATTATGGCTTAATGATCTGTTTTATGTGAAATGAAGTACAGTTGTTGAGAAAATCTATTGAATCTCTGCGATCTATGCATAAAATAAGTAATTACCTGTTTTCGCGAAGCTAAAGATTAAATCTGTTATGATTTCTATTGAATCAAGCAGATTTGTGTGACGTTAGATCTAGGGTTACTATATAGTGCACAAAAGTGAATAGTATGCTTCCTTTAGGTCTATAAAGTCTTATCGTAGACCTTCACAAAGGTATAGAAGCCATTTTCTTAGAGTTATAGTAGTGGAACACAGAAGGATACAGATTTGCGTGAAGGCAGATCTAAGCTACAAAGGATTAAGATCACTTATCACATGCTCTCTAGATGTAGAAACTTGGTTGTAGCATTCCCCGATACTACTTCGAGTGAGACTGCAACTTGCACTATTCAGGTTGTTGCCGAAAGGGCCAGCAGTTAGGGTTTTGTTAGTTGGCACGAACAACTGTGAACCTGGGTCAGGCCCCCTTAATCAGTAATGCCTATGGAATATATTGTGCCAATTTTACATATTGCATCTCTGACAGAGATTGCGTATTGCGAGACCTTGGAGGAATGACTCGCACAGCTAATGGAGTTAGAAGAGGACTGATTTCTTGCAAGCTTTCACCAGTAAGTGCAAAAGAAGCATGAGAAAGCATGGCACGATAGGCATATTAAGCTGTGCACTTTTAAGATAGATGATTTAGTGTTTCTATATGACAGCAAGTTCACTAAATTTCTAGGGAAATTACAAATGCACTAGTTGGGGCCATATGTTGTTAAGGAGATCATGGATGGTGGCACAGTTCAGCTTGCGAAGCTGAATGGGGAACCATTTCCTGGAAAGGTGAATGGAAGTAGGCTGAAGTTGTATAGAGGGGATCCTACCCTTGTGTAATGACTAAATGGTAGCAGGACAGTCTTAGTAATCCAGGCAGTTGTAAGGGATTGAGGGACTATAGTCTCTACTGCCTGAAGAGGGGAAAAACATAGTAGGGAGGTTGCGCGATGGAAGGTAGGAGCATGACAGGTGAAGTTGCGCTGGATGAGTTGCACTATGGTATTTGTCACAACACAAATGTGTCCAAAACTAGCCATTGTAATTACTATTCAAGATTTGATGGAAAACATTTCATTAAGAGGAGTAGGTAGGTGCCATTTATGGCAAAAATGTTTGAATATTTGTTGCCAAAGACCCATTTATGATTAGAAATTTGAGGGAACGGTCGGATTTGAATTCAAAAACTCTTATAAATTGGGCATGTTGGTTTGCCGAAGAACACTTTGCATTCTGAGAATTGTTTGTGAGCCTTGTTGTTTTCAGTTTATGAAGCGCGAATACTAGGAAGAATTCTTGTCACAAATCTCATTTGAAAATTTGTTTATAGAAGCCCGTGAGTTTTTGTTTGAACGAATCATTACCACAAATCTCACAGAGGCTATTAGTTCTGAAGCTGTCATCTCCGACACGAAGGCCCTTGAAATAAAAAGCATGGAAGATACACCCATTGTGCCTATGAAGTCCAGGTCACCTAGGCTAAAGTAATCAGCTACAAAAGAGAAGAAGAAGAAAACTGTATTGGTGAGAAATTCATCGAGGAAGAGCCCTTAGGTTCGACAGAAGGAGAAGAAGGATAAGCAGCTGAAGAAAATTGTGGACCTGGAGGAAGAAGAATTCCAAGGAGTGGAGGAAATGGATGCTGAGAGGGATGAGCCTATGACACAACTCCCAGAATATATCCCTCATGGAAATGAAAGACAAAAGTAACAAAAGACCCTGATTTAGGAAAGTTTACAATCTCAACGTCTCTGTTACTAAAACATGTTGAATTTGAAGGCACAATCTTAATTCACATTCCAGTGCTAAAGATGGAGGTTTGGGATCTCACGGACCATGAGAAATTTCCTTGTTCAGTTACCCACAAGTACATGAAGAAGATTTATTACGAAGAAACTGGGGTTACGCAGTTGGAACTCATGAAATGGGTCAGAGGTATTGAGCAGGCTGGGTTGTTGCACATGCTCTTCATACCACATTTTCACAGGTCCATTATAAACATTGCTTGTGTGCACTAGCTTCTCGCGTTGGTGCATGATGGGTGATTATGGCTCTGCTAACCCATCTCGATCATGGATATGCTCATCCATCGGATTCCAAAGCTGCCTTATGAAGGGGCGGACCATTCCATGGACTTTGGAGGGGAGAGTGGAGAAAATGAGCTGGAAGATAAGATGAAGGCAGAGTTTGGTTTATTAAGGAAGTCAGCAGATATTTTATCCGCTCCATTCAGGACTAGGCGTTGCAGTTCACTGACCAAATTCTTGTAAGCAAGATTATAAGGAAGTGTTGCACAAATGATGTTTCGGTGCCAGTAGTGTCATTGACTACCCAGTATGTGAAGGGAGTACAATATAACTGTGTGCAATATTTGTGTAAGGAGTTCCTCACAAACTTTCACGAAGCACTGGAGGATAGTAATCCCTTTCATTATGCGTGGCTTCTATTCTCAATTGTCTTAGTAGCATGGAGATTTCCAAAGGACAGTTAGTTTCCTTTGTGGGAAGAAGATTTACCAGAGGCCATGAAGTTTGCTTCGTTATGGTCGAAAAAGGATCAGGAGTGGATAAGAGAATCAAATATTTTCTGGATATTAATGGAAATGGATCTTCGGACAGTAATCAGTGAGTGGCCAAGGTTGTCTCCAACCTTGTTCAAGCAGTTTCAGGCCTTTGTGGAGTTCAAGGCAAATTTCCATAATGTATCAATCATGTCGCGGAAGGACCCTAAGAATATATGGTACAAGATTCCATACTTAGTCTCAGAAACATATGTGCAGGAGATTGTGGGCAGTTGGCCACCAGAGTGGCACAAACCCACAAACGTTGGTGAAAGTACCAGTAAGGGTGCAGACAACTTTGCTGCATAGACGATAGTTCCTCAGAAGCGTAAAGAAGCAACACAAAAGGCAGTGTGAGAATTGGATGAACAATAGAAGAAATAATCTACTGCTAAGGCAATTGCGGAAAAAGAGCGCGCTGCGAAAGAGCGTGTTGAGGTAGAGTGCACTCGCAAAGAGAAAGTGGAAGCATCAGCTTCCCAACATTATGAGAAGAAAGAGTTATCGCGACAGGGCAATGATGGCGGAGAGGAGCATAACACTCCCTTCACATTCAGGAAGCGTGGTAAGGAGAGAATTATCGAGCCAAGGAAGAAGCAGAAATCAGATAAATAGGCATGCATCGACCTGATGATCCTCACAGAAGGGGATCTATATGAGATTGGAGATAAGGTAAGAGATACCACAGCAAAGTTGTGGTAGCAATTTGAACAATAGTATATGTAGATGCTAGGGAGCGTTGAAGGATTTGTGCGAGCTACAAATCCGAACAGGCTGAATTCAAGTGAGCGTTGGGAAAGCGCGCGGGGTGCAAGCAAGCCTGATGCAAGGGAGTGAGAAAGTAGAAGAGCTGGAATAGACTCTAGACCTCAGAGTCATACCCTTACTGGAAGGATCAGTCTACATGGAATCAGAGGAAGAGCATGTTGTGCTAAGTAAATTCAAGTACATGGGGGTAAACCTTGCCTCACTGCCACTTCAAACTCTCCATGCACTGCATCAGGGGGTTTCTGATAAGCTTGGGATCTTTAGACTTAGTTACCAAATAATCCACAGTAAAAACATTTTCCATCAACGTTTCAAATCCCAACTGGGATCCATCATCAGGACTTTCTTGAATGCTGATAGTAGAAGAGCTTAATTGAGGGATTTAAATAGTTATGAGGAGAGTAGCTTTTAGGATGAGATGAATGTCAGCTTTGTTTTAAGAATATTAATTGCAGATTTTAATAATTTTTGATTAATTATTGATGAGTTAATTTATTAATTTAAATTATTATTATAATCCTTAATCTTAATATCCCTAAACCTTAAAACTTAATAATTAATATTAATAATTTTAATACTTAATATTAATAATTAAGGTAGTAATCATTATTATAAATATTAGTAATTATTAAGCTAATATATCAAATAAGTTTTTTTATTTAATATATGTCAGTATAATGCGTATAACCGTTATTTAAATCCTTCCTACTGTTATCGTTGTCTAAATCATGATTAATGCTGCTAGATGCGTTATGCGTACTACTAATCATTAAATCATAATTGTCAAATTCATTATGCATATGGCCACTATCTAAAATTAGATAATGCGTATTACCCTGATTATTGATGTAGTCACTGACTAAATTGTTGTCACTGCCCTCTACGCTGTGTGTATTATTAGTTTTATATGTCCTCCTAATTTCATTATTAGAATGACATCCTTCGTTCTGCGATTTTCGAAATTCTGTAAGTTCATTGGCTGTGCTTATGCCCAAGTCTCGGTCTGATGATGAACCATGAGCCTTAACGTTTTCATTTGCGCTTACTATCAGTCTTGTAGATTGCGCATAGCTAGATATTTCTGAGCTTGTCGAATTCCCAATGGCAATGTTCAGTTTGTCATACTTATGATGCGACTCGTTGAATACATTCGACAATTTCTTGCTTTATCTTGTTTGGGCAATGAGTCCTCCATTATTGGCTTTTAGAGCAACCCTAGCATCAATAATAGACCAGAGATCATTGTTGATGTTGCTGGCTAGTTTTAGGTGAGTTAAGAGCGCTAAGTGACCTAGATTATCTAGAGAAGCCCTAATCCTTTTAATTTCTACTCGTATTAGAGAAATGCTTAGTTGGAAAAATGCCCTGCTATTATATTTTTTTATGTAATATATGATTAATTTGCACAAATGGGGGAATGAGATTATTGTCACGGCAGTTCTTAAGAAAATGAAGGTCTGTAACTCTTCTTGCTATCTTCACTCTAAATTTTTCGAGTAAGATAATTTCACTCCATGTATCCCCTCTGTATAAGGAAACGATTATGTATTTAAGACATCTGTGGTATATATCTTTAGACTTAGTTACCGGGGAACCCACAGTAAAAACCATTTTCCGTCAACGTTTCAAACCCCAACTGGGATCCATCATCAGGACTTTCTTAAATGCTAATAGTAGAAGAGCTTAATTGAGGGATTTAAATAGTTATGAGGAGAGTAGATTTTAGGATGAGATGAATGTTGGCTTTGTTTTAAGAATATTAATTGCAGATTTTAATAATTTTTTATTAATTATTAATGAATTAATTTATTAATTTAAATTATTATTATAATCCTTAATCTTAATATCGCTAAACCTAAAAACTTAATAACTAATATTAATATTTTTTAATACTTAATATTAATAATTAAGGTAGTAATCATTATTCTAAATATTAGTAATTATTAAACTAATATATCAAATAAGATTTTTTATTTAATATATGTTAGTATAATGTGTATAACCGTTATTTAAATCCTTCCTAGTATTATCGTTGTTCGAATCATGATTAATATTGCCCGATGCGTTATGTGTACTACTGATCATTAAATCATAGTTTCCAACTTCATTATGCATATGGCCGCTGTCTAAAACTAGATAATGCATATTACCCTAATTATTGATGCAGTCACTGACTAAACCATTGTCATTGCCCTCTGCACTGTGCTTATTATCAGTTTTTGATGTCCTCTTGATTTCATTGTTAGAATGATGTCCTTCGTTTTGTGATTTTCAGAATTCTGTAAGTTCATTGGCCCTACTTATGCCCAAGTCTCAGTTTGGTGATGAACTGCGAGCCTTAACGTTTTCATTTGCGCTTAATATCAGTCTTGTAGACTGTGTAGAGCTAGATATTTCTGAGCCTATCAAATTCCCAATGGAAATGTTTAGTTTGTCATATTTATGATGCGACCTATTTAATAGATTGGAAAATTTCTTGTGTTGTCTTGTTTGGGCAATGAGTTCTTCATTATTGGCTTTTAGAGCAGACCTGGCATCAATAATAGACCAGAGATCATTGTTGATGTTGCTGGCTAGTTTTAGGTGAGTTGAGAGTGTTGAGCGACCCAGATTATCTAGAGAAGCCCTAATCCTCTTAATTTATGCTCGTATTAGAGAAATGCTTAGTTGAAAAAACGCCCCGCTATTATATTTGTTATGTAATCTATGATAAATTTACGCAAATGGGGGAATGAGATTATTGTCACAACAGTTCTTAAGAAAATGAAGGTCTGCAGCTCTTCTTGCTATCTTCACTCTAACTTTTTTGAGTAAAATAATTTCACTCCATGTATCCCCTCCATATAGGGAAACGATTTTGGATTTAATACATCTGTGGTATATATCTTTAGACTTAGTTACTGGAGAATCCACAGTAAAAACCATTTTCCGTTAATGTTTCAAATCCCAACTGGGATCCATCATCATGACTTTCTTCAATGCTAATAGTAGAAGAGCTTAATTGAGGGATTTAAACAATTATGAGGAGAGTAGATTTTAGGATGAGATGAATGTCGGCTTTGCTTTAAGAATATTAATTACAGATTTTAATAATAATTGTTGTTATCACTGTCCGAATCATGATTAATGCTGCCAGATGCGTTATGCGTACTACTGATCATTAAATCATAGTTGCCAACTTCATTATGCATATCGCCACTATCTAAAACTAGATAATGTGTATTACCCTGATTATTGATGCAGTCACTCACTAAACCGTTTTCATTGCCCTCTGCGCTGTGCGTATTATCAGTTTTTGACGTCCCCCTGATTTCATTGTTAGAATGACGTCCTTCGTTCTGCGATTTTCGGAACTTTGTAAGTTGATTGGCCCTGCTTATGCCCAAGTCTTGGTCTGATGATGAACCGTAAGCTTTAAAAATTTCATTTGTGCTTACTATCAGTCTTGTAGACTACGCGGAGCTAGATATTTTTGAGCCTGTCGAATTCCCAATGGCAATGTTCAGTTTGTCGTATTTATGATGCGACCTATTTAATAGATTGGACAATTTCTTGCGTTGTCTTGTTTGGGCAATGATTCATTCATTATTGGCTTTCAGAGTAGCCTTGGCATCAATAATAGACCAGAGATCATTTTTGATGTTGCTGGCTAGTTTCAAGTGAGTTGAGAGCGCTAAGCGACTGAGATTATCTAGAGAAACCCTAATCCTCTTAATTTTTTCTCGTATTAGAGAAATGCTTAGTTGAAAAAACACCATGCTATTATATTTTTTTATGTAATCTATGATTAATTTGTGCAAATGGGGGAATGAGATTATTGTCATGGCAGTTCTTAGGAAAATGAAGGTCTGCAGCTCTTCTTGCTATCTTCACTCTAAATTTTTCAAGTAAAATAATTTCACTCCATGTATCCCCTTATAGAGCAGTGGGCTCTTGCTGTAATAAGTGAATTCAAAGTAAAAAATGAGAAGATGTTTGTAGATAAAGCTCAAGCTCTGAAAGAGAAGGAAGAGCTACAAGCATAATATCAAATCCTAGAGACAACAATCACACAGGCATGCCATTCACTTCTAGAGTTAAACATTATAGAGGATGTCGCAACAACAGAAAAAAATCAGGAAATTAGTTGCTACGGTCCATGCATCCAAGGTTGATATAGGTAAATTCATGTTTGAATTTTAGATGAAGGTCTCAGAGCTACAGTTGAAGTTACAACCAACCACTCCACCAAAGGTATGGGAGCAAAGCAGAGCAACTATAATGGAAAACATGGTTACTCTGGATACAACAGTGACAAACTGCATGATGATATTTGATCAGGACATTGAGCTATGGAAGAATCTGTAGGAGTACCCAAACCTATAGAATCTTAACATGGATATCTGGGAGACACAATGCAAGTTTAATGAAGTTAAAGTCACTGTGCGCACTTTGATGCCAGTCCAACGCCTCGCATGATTGCAGGAAGGAAAACAACTACAATCACATATTGAAGAGCTACAAGGGAAAGAGGGCCTTCTCAAGGAAATAATACAACCATAGATAGAGGAAGTCTATCAACTTACTCTATCACTTTATTAAAAGTTAAAGACACTACAATAGACCCAAAGAACAATGCACCTAGCAGTAGAAGGGCAGATGACAGAAAAACTGGTAGAGGAAGTGCAACAGGCCGCAGTATAGAGTTCTGTTGATGTAGAATCATTGCAAGTTGATTTTGGTGGCCTCTACAACAAGATAGAGAAGCTATCCGAGTGACTCGAGGGAAAATCACCATATTTATGTTCGGGGCCTATTGGCATAGGGTACCTAGGGTGAATTTTGGGTTAGTTTAACCAATTTTGGTAATAGATTTTGTAAATAATGTAAAGTCTTCGCAGAATGTGGAAGTAGAGGGCGTAGCTAAGTAGGAGTCAAAGGGGCTTTAGTCCCTTGTTGGGTAAGTGACAGGTCAGTTTTGAGGACTCATCCATAATTCACGGACCATGGTATTGTATTGAAAAAGCTATATATAGTTGATTCATACTAAGTCTAAGTATCAATATAAGATAGAATATTATTGTTTTTGTGAAAGTGCTAAGGAAGGAAAGATTTGTTTCCTGTACTTAGGAGAAAGGGGAAGGCTCCTGCAAATGAGTGCGTGGAGAGCTTGGCAAGTCCGTAGCTGAGCACGTGGGCCCCATCAACTGGGTGTGTAGGGTGGAAGAGTCTGTAAATTGAACATTGAACTTAATAAGGACTACTTTTGGAACACATATCTTTCCTTTGTGTATTATTCTTATTTCTATTCAAGTTATGCATTATGGATTAATGCTCTATTTTTGGTGAAATGAAGTATAATTGGTGCGTGAATCTCTAAGATCTATGCATGAACTAAGTAATTAACTATTTTCGTGAAGCTAAAGGTTAAATATGTTATGGTTTCTATTGAATCGGGTAGACCTGTGCGAAGGCAAATCTAGGGTTACTATTTAGTGCGCAAAAGTGGATAGTCTGCTTCCTTTAGGTCTATAACGTATGATCACTGACCTTCACGAAGGTCCAAAAGCCATTTTCTTAGAGTTCCAGTAGCAGATCATAGAAGGATACACATCAGCCCAAAGGTAGATCTGAGCTAAAAAGGCTTAAGATCACATATAACATGCTCTCTGGATGTAGAAACCTAGTTCTAACATCCCCCAATACTGCTTCGAGTGAGACTACAGATTGTGTTGTGTAGGTTGTTGCTAAAAGGTCCAATACTTAGGGTTTTTTTGGTTGGTGCGAACAACTTTTAACCTGGGTTAGGCCCCCTTAAGCCAATAGATGTCACAAAGAGTGAAGTGAATGTGAACTTGTAACCCATAGTGGTGGAAGGTATGTTGTTGATCATTGTACTTTATGTTGATGATATCATACTGTCAGGTGATGATTAACTTATCAAGTCTTGCAAGGAGGAACTTGCAAGAGAGTTTGAGATGAAGGACATGGGGCTCATGCACTAATTTCTTGGCATGGAGGAATGGAAGGGAGATATGGAGTTGTTTGTGTCTCAGGGCAAGTATGCCAATGAGATACTTAGGAGATTCTGCATGGAGAGCAGTGAACCCATGGAGCCTCCTCTAGCAGGTAACTGGAGGAAGGAGGATGCTACTTCAGGGGTAGTTGAAGCTATTTTTTACAGGAAGCTTGTGGGTTTACTCATGTACTTAGTGAACACATGATCATATATGTGCTATGCAGTTAACTAGCTTAGCGAATAGATGGTTAGGCCTACCAAGCTATATTGGAAGACGACAAAGCATGTGTTGAGATACCTCAGGGGCACTTCTCAGTATGGATTATAGTATAGACAGAAAGAGGGAGTGAAGCTTCAAGACTTCATCAATGCATATTGGGTAGGGAGTCCATCCGACCAGAAGAGCACATCAGGAGGGATCTTCAGCATTAGGTCAGCGATAGTTTCTTGGTACAACAGGAAACATATATTTGTCGCACTTAGTTAGCAGAGGCAGAGTACATGGCTGCAAGTCAGGCAGCATGTGAGGCCATCTAGATGAGGAAGATCCTGGTTGGTTTGTTTGGTTATAATATGGATCCAACTATGATTTACTACGATAATTAGAGTTGTATCGAATTCTCTGAAAGTCTAGTTTTTCATGATCGGTCCAAGCATATTGAGATCCAATATCATCATCTCGAAGATTATGTATTTAGGAAGATTATGTTGTTAGAGTACATTACCACGGAGGAGAAAGATATTGACATTTTGAAAAAGGCATTTCCAATATGTAAATTTGAGTTTTACAGAGACAGGATCGTGGTAGATGATAATCCCTTTCTTGTTGAGAGGGAGTGTTGAGAAATGGCAACAAGAAATTCTAGTTTAATTTTTCCTTGAATTAAACAGAGAATTAAAATCGAATTATGTTCTCATAGAAACTTGTAAATAGTTAAGTAAGTTTAATTAACTTAATTATCTTAGGAATTTCAAGTTGGAAATCTTTCTATAGTCATGTATATGTTCTCCCTAAGTTTTAGGGGTCCAGTATCAGTCTAAATTGAGTTGTAAATTAGATAACTTGTTTTACTGAGTTATGTTCAGTTAAATTAGTTCCAAACAATTTGAGGAACTAATAGAGGACTAATAGTCAATTGGTGCACTAATGCATCGACTAGTGCTACTCCAGTTAACTGAAGATTCCCTCATGAGAAACTCATGCATGTTAGTTCAAAGAAAGACCCAGTTGATACTAGAGTGCAAGCACAATGTACTATCAGTGGTATTATTTATTGGAGTGTAAATATCATGAATGCATCAAAGATTGATCCTATGTTTGGATTGCATAGTTTTGGAAGCATGAATTCCCTTTAAATACAGGCTATTCATCCTAGGAATTATGCAAGAGAATAGGGGCTTGGAAAGCTGAAGAATTGGCTAAGTGTTTTCCAAGAGATTTCTTGTGAGTTGAGAGAGTTTAGCATACTTGTGCGAAATTGTTCTAGTGGGAACAAGATTTGTATCTTCACCCATATTTATGATATATGTAATATATATAGTAGGGATTTGAGTAGTGGATTTCCCTAGATACATATTATTTTATGTTCCATTGATTTATCTTATTCTTGTCCATATTTTTTTCATTTTTCTATTGGTTTCCACTAGTTGAAAGTAGAAGTAGATTGTTGTCCTATGCTTCAGTACATTCCATGATCTTGTGAATCTATAGGATTTTCTACAATATCAAAATAGCATGTTTAAGGAGTTTCAGGTTGGGGAATGGGTGTAATTATACATTAATCCTAAGAAGAGATCCTTCAGGATTGGATCATGTACCAAGTATTGTGGGCTTTTCAACATTCTTGAGAGGATTGGACAAGTAGCCTACCGATTTGCATTGCTTTCGACAGTGAAAGTCCATGATGATTTCCATGTGTCATTTCTTAAGAAGTATGTGAAATATGTTGATCATGTGATTGAATGGTTTGTATTGCAGGTGGAACTAGAAGGAGAATACCAATCAGAACCTCAGTGCATTTTTCAGTGAAATATGCTCATGCTTCATAATCGAGCAATCATCTAGGTTAAAGTACAATGGAAGCATTTTAGGCCCGATGAAGATGCATGGGAGATGGTTAACCAAATGTGGGCTATGTACCCTTCTGTATTCATCGGTTGAGTTGATGTATTTTCTATATGTTTTGATGTTTGGTTTTGTATATGTATATATATGGATATGTATGTAAATACTACATCAATAAATGTTATAAAGATCCAATAAGTGGTATGGTGTCCACGATATTTTGGTGATGTTTTCAACAGTTGGATATGATGTAAATTTTGTATCAATGTTTTCTATAAAGATCCATAGGAAACATGTGTTTTGTTGGTTTATAAGTGTCATTGAACAATGAGGACAGTGTTCCCCCAAGGGGGAGGGTTCTGTAACAACCCTAGTTAAAAATCCATGTAATAAATTAATAAAGGAAAAATAAGACCAATGTCATTAGACATGTATTCCAAGTTGAATGTTGGGAAAAAACATAGTGATGGGGTATCGTTGGTGATTACAAAATGGCTATTGAAAATGTCAAAGGAAATGGAAAAGGAAAAGTGGCATCAATTGGGATTCTATTTATGAAATAATGGAGAATAGGATAAAAGGAAGGTGAAAGGATCTAAGGATTCCATGTGAGGAAAATTGAAGGAAAAATAGATGAAATTGAATAAAATAGAGGCCTTAATGATAAAAATGCTTGTAAGGATTAGTTCATAACTTTTTGTCAAATTTAGCTTGGAGCTCTCTTCTATTCTCTCTCTCTCACTTCTGCACACTTAGATTTTTCTTTGAGCACTCTTGGAGCATTGTTGAATGCTTTGGATTTGGGGAAGGAGGCAAGGAAAGTAGAAAAAACACAAGGTGACAATGGGATCAAAAACTATAGTTGGATTTCTTTGTAGGTATCAAGTTGCATGTACAATTTCCTTGCTAGTTTTGGCATGCATGGTATATGGATGTGGTTATTTGGTTATGATATGTCACTAACATGGACGATTGTCTAGAGTAATGGTGGTTTTTCCTATCCTTTCCATTTCCTGGATAGTCATGGTGTTGTGGCTTTCCCACATGATTATTTTCTAGTTGGTGCTCATGTTCCTTTTGGATGTGGGTTGACTTACTAGCTCCTGTTGCCTTGGTTGGAAAAACACTCTGGAATCTCTAGAAAAACTTGGTTTAAGTTACTAGTCTTGCAAGCCTTGGTTGTAAAAATTCTCTTGAGCCCTTGGTGTGTTGAGTAACTAGGCTCAGATCCAGGTTGGAATAAATTTTGTGGATCCCTAAACAACTTGGGCGGAGACCGATATGGTGATGGCTAGTAATTTCTGAACATGAGGTGGAATCACTAGTTGAATTTTGAGGTTGTTTGGCCTCTAGAATCCTTGGTTTTGTTTTGTTTGGTTTATTCGATGAGATCCCACGTTCATGCCTGGAATATGGCATATGGGTGATTGATTGAAAGAAATATTTTATTCATCCAAATCTACGATCAGGTGGTACATGGAATTCCCTGACTTGGTTGGTTTTGAATATGTAAATAAGAGCTCTTTTCCTATCTATTTCTATGAATACTTGTACTTGATATTATGTTGCTTCAATGGTTGTTCTATCATGGTTTATATGTTGCTCGCTAGTTGGTTATATGTCAATCATATGATATTTATTATCTGTGGCTCTTGATATATTTTATTAATTGATGAATGGTTAATGAATGCATGAGTTAAAAAATGTTATTGCAACTATTATGAGAGTGCATTAGACCTTCTTGATGATTCTTAGGTTAGGCTTGGTTAGGTTAATTACTTGATAAGGTTTAACATTAAAGGGTTTGTCTTTGTGTTATTTATTCTTTTCGAATGTCTCATCAAGTTCTAGGTAGTGGTCTGGAATCTAGCCCTAAAAATGTGGCTCAAATCTCGAGGTCACGGGCTCAGAACTTAGAAATTGGGACTACAATTACCTAGATTTTGTTTTATCCATGCGATTGGAGAGTTACAATTGCATTATACCTGGGAATGAGAGTCTAGGTCAATGAAATAACTATTCAACTTAGGAAGTGGGCACTAGGGGTGGTTTTATAACCTCTAAGTGTCTTGTAAGTCTTCTAGGATCTTTGTTTTGGTTGGTCAAATCCACTTCCTTAACTGTACTTGGGAGATTGAGTCATATCATAGTAGCTCCTCCTCTCATGTTTTCCCTCGCAGGTTAGTGAAACTGGGTAGATATGGGAGGGGTGGTTACAATGACTTTCTTCCAACCATATATACTTCTATTTGGTTGTCCTTATATGATTTCAATGGAGATGCCATTTCTATCATGATGACTACTTTAACCATGTATGCTTTCTTCTTCAACTATCCTTCCATGCTTTTATGATGATTTCATCTCTATCTTTCTATAATTCATCCTATCATAATAATTGTGATGCTTTATATTCTTTTCTATAACAAAAAAGAACTAAGTGAAGGAAATTATCTTTATCATAGTAGAGGTCTTTCACTTCCTCCTTTGATTTCTTCTTGTCTGATTCTTCAACTTCTTCGGTAACATAGGCTTCATTTATTTCCTTTCTGTTCTTGGTTTCCTTCTTGAGTTTAGGACAATTCCTTTTAAAGTTCTTATATTCATCAGGTAGTGCATTGAGCACAACAATCTTAATTTGTTTATCGAACATTATTTCCCTTAACTCTTGTAGTTGATCTCTTATTTCAGATACCCTCATAAGATATGAGGATACCCTTTCTTCCTTTGATATTTTCAGTTTGTATAGTTCAGTTCTCAATGATATGACTTCTCCTGTAATATCTATGAAAAATAATTCTACCAAATTTTCGTAGATATCTTTCAATTTCTCCAACTTTGCTGCATAAAGGATGAGTGAATCCATGACTGACTCTATGAGTATTCTTTGAGCCCTTATTTCCCCTTTGATATACTTCTATTTGAGATGGTTTGGAGATTGAGCCCTTAACATTTTCAATAACTTCATTGTCTATGAGGATGAAATCTATCCTCTTTTTCCATGCAAAGAAATTTGATGACCCAAGTAGTTTGTTCCTCTCCTTGTAGAATTATGTAATGTTGATAATAGATTTAGACATAAATATACAAATAATTTTCAAGTGAAGATACTCCTAAGTGATGATATCTTAGTCTTGATGGTTTCTTGATGATGTTGCTTCCCAAATGATCGTCTTCAAGTATGTTTGAGATGTTATCTTTCCTCCAATTTGAGGGATATCACCTTGATCTATTTGATGATTATGGAAATGTTTCTTCTTTCTTCCTTTAGATGTATAAATGTAGGATAGGGAGACTTCAAGATGCTTCAAATTTGTAGTGGTTCTTTCTTTGAGTGGAGGTAGGGTCCTTGAGGTCCTCCTTTCCTAGTGATGATGTGATCCTTGAGATGAGTACTCCTTGGTGCTTCTAAGTCCTCATTAATAATTACCTTTTGCTAAGCTCTTATGTATCCTTGTTTAAGGATGTGATATTCAAGATGTCTCCTCTTCTTGTTGTAGTCACCTTAGTTGTGATAACATGTTGATAAATCTAGGGGAGCTAGGTTAGATGATTTCTCTTACTTTAATAACTGTTTGTGATGTATTTTTACTTATTTGATTAGCTTATTCTTTCACTTGATTATTTTTATTATTCTCTCTCATCAAATAACTACCAAATCATAAATGTAAATGAAATAAGAGGACACAAAATCTAGGATGCAATCCAGGGCCAAAAAGTCTCCTCTTGAGAGGAAAACCCACAAGAACTCTTCTCTTCTTATAGAACATCAAATGAGAAATTCCAAGACTTATGACCCTCGACAAATACCCCTCTAAGGCCAAGTCAAACTTCTCATTGAGGAAATTCCTTCTCACAAAGTCAACAGTAGTCAAACTTTCTTGTAGTAGTTGCAAATTATTCATCAATTAATATTTTAAACCTCTAACTATGGCTACAATTTCAGCCTTTCTCTAATCCTTGAAATTTCACACATGTGATCAATATAGGGAAAAATTTGAGTGCTTCTCCTCTTCGCTTGTCTTGGCTTATCTTCTTAGAATGTTGGTTTGCATGATTGATACTTTTCTTGCTATATTTTTTCTCCGTTAAGTTATGCAATCCTTCACTTCAAAAACCCTAATTGTAGTCCACACGTGCAAGAGATTTTTTCCAAGAACAATCCTCGAAAACCTTCGTTCTTCCTTCCTTTTGTCTCTTGTTTTCCTCACTGACTATTCCTTGTCTTCTTTTGCTTATGATTGAACATATTCATCTAATTTGATTTCTCAAAATGATGTTGAGGTATACCTTATATATAGGCTTCTTAAGGTGGTCGAACAACACTTCCATGAGGCCAACTTGTCACTTTGTAGGTTGATTTGATCTCCTTTAAAGGACGACTTATTGTTGCTTGATGACATGGTCTTGGAGGGTGTTTGTGACACTTTTGAATTTAAAAAAAAAATCCTTTGACATGATACAATAGGCCTAAAGAGGTATTTCATACATGACAATGACTCAATTGACTTGTTGACTCAATGAAAAGCCCTAAAAGCACTCAATGGGTGCTTGACCTATAAATAAAATAACCTTGAGCATGAAACTGATGCATCAAGGATGAAAATAATAAATTTATTTTTATTTTTACATTAAATACATAAAATCATAATTACATATTTCATTATGAAGAGCGAACCTAGTTACACATTTCAACAAATGGTTCTCTATCTTCCTGGCAATTTTCCAGTGGATTTGTAGGTCTCAAGCTTCTATGGATATTTTGGGATATTTTTTGTCCATAAGTTTTGTAATGGATTTCCCTCGCCCTAATTGAAAGTTTTAATCCTTAGATAGTTATTTCCACCAATCTATTGAGTGCCCCAAACAAAAATTGTATACAAAAATTATGCTTATGGGAAATCGATGTACCAACTAAAGATTTATGTTCCTTAAAATATTTTGGACCTTCATTTTCTAGGGTTATAATTTTTTACCTCTATCTTTCTTACTTCATGAAAAAAATCTATTATTTTTTCCTCTTGTAATAACTTTTGGAAAATTCATGTATCCACCATTTCCCTCTCTTCAGAGATAGCTACCACCATTCTAGCTAGTTTGTGTTATACAATATTATATTATTTTATTTATGAATATAAGTTAGTTTTTTACTTGACTATTATGTTCTCTATGATATTTCTCTATGTGTATTTCATTTCATTTCTTACCCTTCATTTCATTCCTTATACATTCAAATCACATCAGGTTTCAATTGAACAAACCAATGTATGGAATAGAACTTTCAAATGAAAAGGACTTTTTCAATGCTTGGTCATGCCCGTTGGGTTCACCAATATTCCAAAGTAACTCATGAATACGATGGATGATATCCTACAAACATTCCAAAAATATTTTTTGGTTGCATATTTGGATGATATCCTCATCTTTAGCAAAACTAGGAAGAATATTTCTAGCACACTTAGTAGGCCTTGAGCACCCTACAACAATACAAGGGGTATGCAAATATAGAACATTTTTCATTTTGCATGTAGGGAATTCAATATTTGGCATACATGGTGGATGAGTGCTAAGATTCAATTCATTTTGGATTGTCCAACCATAAGAATTATAATAGAGATCTACAACATCTTTGGCCTTGGTAGCTTCTAACAATGGTTCATGTTGGGGTTCTCTCATATGATTTATTCCTTAAGTCAAGTGACCAAGGGTGGAGATAAAGGAATAGTCCAAGCCACAATAAAAAATAATTTGAGGATCTAAGACACAATCTATGCTTCACACAAGTCCTCACCCTCCCAAGACTGCAATGGCGATTTTAGGTTTGATTCAAATTCCTATGACTGTGCTATTAATGTAGTCCTCACTCAGTAAGGAGATCCTATGTCCTATCACAATGAAACACTCATTCATACTATCTAGTGATATCCCACCAATTAGAAGGATATGTAATCCATCGTGTAGACATGTTGATACTGGAAGCATTATATTTTGGGGAACAATAAAATCATACACATTGATCACAATCCTATTCAATTCATGAAAATAAAAGGAAGGTTATAGAATCTCCACAATGAGAAATGGTACACATAACTAAAAAATATCCACTTGAACAATAAGTAAAAGAAGGGTACCACCAAATACATTATAGACCACCTCAATTGGTCCTCGATTGCAGGGCGAACCAAAATTATTAACTCTTATGGAAATGATACCTCCTAGTGGCCACAAGTATATAACCACAACTATTATTTTTCTACTACAAACCATATGTTGATCACAAGAAAAATATTTCTAGACTTCCACCTCTAAGATGCACTCTTGTGCTAGTTGAACCACCTTTGTGTTCTTTCAAGCAAGCATGGGAAGTTGAATTGGGAAGGACATCACGTTCAGGTAGCAAGGCACTTTGGTGTGGAGAATGTAATAGTAGTACTTCAAACTTATTTCTATTTGACAAAGCTTCGAAGGAGCTTCCATTGTTATATTAGATTATGTAGTTCTCATGGCATTTCTAAACTAACCTTTAAGAAGTCAAAGTTGTACACTCCTCTACCTACCCCAAACAAACCTTATGAATTAGTCACCA
Organism: Pinus taeda; assembly: GCA_000404065.3. Taxonomy (NCBI): domain Eukaryota; kingdom Viridiplantae; phylum Streptophyta; class Pinopsida; order Pinales; family Pinaceae; genus Pinus; species Pinus taeda. The sequence continues at coordinate 58,590 of APFE031617305.1, read as the reverse complement.
TGGATTACATGTTATTTTTTCCCTCCATTAAGCATGGTAATGAATATTTATTTGTGGTTTTGGATCAGTTCCCTAGGACTCCATTTTGGCAACATGCAAGAAGAGAATCATGGTTGAAGTCACTCTTAAACTATTATTTGTGTATTTGGGTTCATTTTTTAGGCTACCTCATAGTATTATTTCAAATAGGGATATCAAATTCTTTAGTAACTGTTCGTCCAATCTATGGTATCTAATGGGTACCAAGTTGACCAAATAAATTCCTTTCATTGCTAAACATATAGACAAACAAAAGTGATCAATGGGATGATTGTACAACTCCAAGCATCCATGTATGTCTAATTAAAGTCTTACATATGTCTACCATAGCTATACTATATCCCTTTCCAACTTTATTTTCTATGATCCTTTTCAAGTGTGCTTTGGGTTCTAACATTTGGCCCCAATTGATGTAGCTTTTCCCATTTCATATGCACTTACAGAGTAATTCGATGCTTAGAACGAGGCAATAAAGAAGCCAAATTTGTTGAAAAAAATCATTATTTCCTCCAAAAATAGGTTCAGGATATCTTACAAAAATATGATTAAAAATTCAAGAAGCAACATGACCAACATTAGGTTCCACGCAAGTTTCAAGTTGGTGATAAGGTGCAGTTGCATTTATAGAAATTGCACCTCACAGGACCCCACTCCAATATTTTCCTTACATAATAAAAAATTCGATGTGTTAAAAGGATTTTGAATTAAGTATTCCCCCTTTCCTTGGTTTACAACCAATATTTAATGTGGAGCTTCCTTAACCATATTTTCCACTTTTGTTGGACACCTCAAAGGAATTTGAGCAATTAACCCCTATAGAAATGAATCCCAACTACATTGAATATCATACAATGGATCATATCATGAACACCTGGATGAAGGATACCCAGAAGAAAAACATACAACCTTACTGGGTTATCAAAGTAGGTTTACTTTTTTGCAGGGGAAGTGGTTCGCTAGGAAAATTTAGCAAAATGGAATTCTTTTATCGCCACTTTTAAAGGTAATCACAATGCAAATCTATGTCCAAGGATTAAGGAAACACTTTTTTTAGTGCCAAATTAAAGAGCTTGTGTATGTAAGGAATGAAGATACACCCTCCCATTTTAAAAAATTTAGCTTGGAAGGCTTTGATATCCTTAGCTATCAAATGAATGACTTGTTTAACCCCAAACTCACTATCTTGTAGAGAAAATACATCATCCTCTATAGGGGTATTTGAAAATGTATTTCATGTTATTAGGGGATTCATAAAGGTTTCTAGTGTAGAAATTCCAAATTTCAAGGGAATTATATGATTTTCTTTAGTTTTATGAATTATAGTTTTCATCAAAAACTTACTATGATGAAAATTGGTAGGAATAGTATTTTGTCTTTCTTTCTATTTATATACTATATTTTCTTCCTTTTGACAATATATTGATATGTATTTAAACTATTACATTTCAATTATTTGTGAGGAACATCCCTAATTTATTTTCTAGCAATGTTACAATCATTGTTATACCAAGGGTTGATAATTCTATTATTTTTTTCATATAAAAACTCAATAGAGAACTTATTAATGGAAGTGGAAAGGGATGTAGTAAAATTATGATATAGGTTTTGGATGTTAGCGAGGCGACCGACTATTTATCAACCATCTTCTTGTCATCATACTGCTTGACCATGTGCACTTCACATTGAACACAAGGGCCCTTGCCTTACCGGGCCCTACAATGTTGGTGTTACATGGTTCTCTCCCTAGGTGCCACATGCACTATGCAAGAACCCTATGTCTCTGCCCACTAGAGCCCCATTATGAAGCTTAAAAACGCAAGTCGCTACACAAACAAAGCATCTCCTTGACCCTCAAAAATCCCTCTGAGGAACTGGAGTTCCCATGTCCCCCTTGACCCAATGGTTGCCTCTCAATGGCCACCTAACCTCTGAAGACAAGATACATTGCTCAACATAACCAACCCACCTACACCACTATAGAACTCCCCGTCCAACACTAAGACTAAGACGCCAAGGGCCACTAGGAAAATTACACACCACCATGCCAAAGGCCAGCTGCAAATGATAAGAGGAACTGAAACAAGTTTTTCATCCCCACCACCCACATTGATGACCCCGACAAGACCCTTGGACTTGCCAAACACCTCCACAAAACACTAATGAAGTTAAGACCAAACAGACACAAAAACACATAATAATAATATACCTAACTCGAAGAACCCTAAATGGCCCCCATGGTAAGCTCAAAGAAAGCCCCAACACCACTGAGCTCCACATGCACTAGTCCCATAACCTTTCCCTCAACCAACATCGGCCCCTGTGAACTAGGATCCCATATTTTTATGACATGAATGTCCTCCCTGAATGAATTATTGGTATTGAACCCATAATTTTCATTTAATAATAAACTCTCAACACGGAGTGTAGGGTGAAGTTGTAATTAGCAACCCCCTACTCTTTGAAGACTTTGGTCACCCCTGACGGCTGACCTCCCATTCCATTTAACCGACCATTAAGAATATATGCCCACTAGACTACCCAAATATCCTCACTTCTTTTGGAATGTTTGTGACTTTCCTTCTAGTGGAAGCTTCCCCAAAATTCCACTCCATTAGTTTTCACTTGCACAAGGATTGAAATATCCCTCATAAACCCTTGTCACATCATATAATGTCCCCATTGGGGAGATATTGTCACTCTATATAAATTTTTACCATTTTTCAATCTCCTATGTGCTTATTGGGGGAAGCCATTGAGATTCAAATTCGACTGTAGAATCCTAGGTCCTCTAATTCATCAAGAAGTCGACCAACTTATTTCTAGATCATCTCATGTGGGAGTTTATGACACAAGGAAAAGTTGCCAACAAATATTGAATTCTTGCAGCTAGGTGCTCCATAGGCCAACTTTTGATCACTTTAGAGATGGGGAGACATTAATCTGCTTCTACACTATAGTTAGCACTAGTTCTAAGTCCATAGGGACTTGAATATGAGTCATACCTAATTATATTTTTTTTCTACTAGAAGACCCTTCTCCAATGCAATTAATGTTTCCACGTTATTAGTGGTATGGAAACAATATGTAGTGCACACCACCAATGGTCTCCCCCGACTGTCACATAGGATACCTCTGAACCCCGCCAACCCGACTATCTCTTTTGAAGTTGCATCCAAAATTTTCTTAACAAAACCTTCAGGTGGGAATACAAAACCTAAGACAGACTGAGATGGATCTGTCACTTGCTCAGAGAAATCAATCCTTGTCGATGCTTACGAAAGCTCCAATTTATATAAAATTAATGCCTCCTTCACTTCAAGTTTCCAATCTTCTTCTATCGATTTCTTTGCTAAAATCGACTCCTTCACATTCCTGATAGTTATCTTTCAAAATTCTTCCCAAGTTGACCATTGGATTTTGAAGAAAATCCTATTTATCTCCTTCCATATAATCCAGGGAAGGAAACCCATAACCAATGTTATAAATACATGGGGGCTAAATCAATATTTCATGCTAGATCAAATTTTACTTAATTTAAGATTTCATTTTCAAAGTTATATGATCCATCATTTATTTTATAGCACAATATTTAGTAGATCTAGGTGTATTTGGTAATGTATGAGTATAACTAAACATAAGAACATGTAAAATATTTTAATGCAACAAATCATCAACACATCAACACATAGGGACATTGGATTTTTATGTGGAAACCAAAAAAAGGAGAAAACCACCATTGTTGTGATCTTTTCCTTATTCTTATAAAATAAAATCTTTCATTACATATTACATTGGCACAAACACTTACAGATGCATGGGCTTTTACCAACTTGAGGCTACCACCTCCTCTTGTTTCTCTAGCTACTACTCCCTGATCAATTTTATTGACCACCACCAGGAGGAAGCTACCACTCCCTCACTGAAGCCTCCAACCCCTAGTACCTTTGTGTATAACATTTTGAAATCTTCCACACTAGATCGACTTGACTCAAAAACAACTCAAAATATATAGGTCATTTTTCATCCAATTTTCAAACTAAATCGACATATATCAGTCCACTCAATTAAATAATTGAATACCAAGAATAAAATATTGATCAATAAACAAATCTACTCATCAAATGCTAACTCATCAAGATTCACAGAGACCAAGCAATTTATTTTGTTAAAAAAAATCTCATCCATCAACAAATACATCATCATTATTCATCCATCACATTCATTGTATCAATAATACCAATGCACACTCTTTAATACATAGCATGGTTGCTATCTAAAATAAATCAAAATGGTTCAGTCAGTGATTTTTAATTTTAATGATCGAATATGTGAAAACCATCATAATGCATCTTAGGGCCATATAGAGAGAATAATTTGTCAAGAATGTTTAAAAGCCATGTGTCTATCATAAAGACTAGCATACACTCCAAAGTGATTCATAGAACGCAAATGGTAAAGGGTGTGCAGATTTATGGTTAAAGGTCGCTATGAGAGAGCGAGCAATGCTTTTATATTGGATTTATTTTGTCAAAGAAAATATTTAAAGAGAACATTTCCAAGCTCTACATTTTAACAAAGTTCTTGAAGGGCACTCAAAACCTTCATGACCCTTAGAAATCCTCTTTTGAAGGGGTTTTAAAGGTTTCTCCGAAATAACAAAAATTCATGCAGACAATGATCTCTTAAATGCATGATTGGAAGATGTTAGAATCCAATTTAAGGGATGCAATATCACCATTGACTTTGAGATAAAAGGAGTAGTTTATGTGTTGAGTATCATTCACTATAATGCAAGAACATGGGTGAGGATACAACCAATAGTAAATGGACATATGACCTAGTGAAAGAACATAGATTGACACATTAAGTGAAACATCAGTGTAGTGATATGTGACCTGTGTGAAAATAAGGAGATGACATATGCAAGTTTTTGTGTATGTTAAAAGGGAAACAATAGTTCATATGGAAAAAGGGGATGCAAATCAATGATTCCACATTGCAATGTGAAAAAACCGCTATGACTAAAATCCACTTATTCATAGCGGTGGAAATGTTGGTGAATGTACATGTGTCTCGAGAGTGAGGAAGTGTGACTAGTGCATCGCTAAGATCCATTAAAAATCTAAAAGGCCATGCATTGTGCCAATGCATGCCACTAAATCATAAAATATATGTCAAGGATATTGTAACAACACTTGCAACCTTCCCATCTAGTCTACAGGTTGTTTATCTTCTATTCACATAGGTACTAGTGTTTTCAAATATGAAGATACTAATGCATCCAACGGATTTGATATTGTTTTGATTTTGGGAGGAATCAATATTAAGTAGTCTAGATCTAACATATATAATGATCAACACACAATTTTCTTCATGGTTTTCATTTGCTAATTATGAATGATACAATAATAAAGATAGAGGTGTAAGTTTCTAACATGTTTCCCTCTTTAGTGCAATGGTAACGGAAAAAAGGCATATATGGAGTTCCATGCACTTTAGTCGCAAGGCCTATGAAGACATTCCGTTCACTAGAGGCTATGCATGAAGATTCTAGAGGAAACTTGTTTTTTGTGCTTGTATTTAACATGAAGTTCTCAAAAAATGACACGCTCTAGGTGGTAATAATATTGGATTACTTCAATATCTATCGTTGATGGTTGTATAATGCAGGAATAAAATCTAGCTTCATTTTGCATCAAGATGATGAAGGGAGAGTAATAGTGGTTGTTTTGGGTTTCTCATTTACTTTTACAATGAACCTAGAGGACATATTTGAGCAATCACACCTTTAAATTACGACTCAAATTGAGGTATCACCTCTATATTACACATTGAAATAAGTTGCACTTCCTAAATGTGACTTGGATAGTCACACCATCATCCCTCTCCAAATCTACACATTGAAGTTGCAAAGTCACATTTTAGAGTCTCATCCTTGTATCCAGAGAACGTGACCAAGCCCACAACATGACTATGTGACCTCTCGTTAGGTAACATCTCTCATCTGCGACCAATCTCCTAGTTAAAACATCACAATGGATACCTTCAGTAATGCACCCAGAAAGTGTGACCTGCACTAAAACGCGACTGTGGGACCTCTTTTAATGAACAACCTCTACATAAGTCACATTCTTGTACCTGATCACTCCATACGTTGTAGCTGTTCTTGCGACCTTCCACGAGTTTCCTTTCCAAATGTGACTAGCATCCAATGTTTCCCCTTCTATGACTTGTGATAAAAATATATAGAAAAAGAGATATGGATTTTTCTCTATCAAATGATGCAACTATAACAAATTTATCAACCATATTGTAAGTGAAATCAATGTTGACATGGTAAAAAGGGGTTCGAATCCACAGTTCACAAGCAATTGAAATCATTGTAAGTACACTATTGAACTATATTTTCTATGCAAGTGATAAACTCTTACCAATAGCGTTGGAGGAGAAAAGAAACGCATAATAAATAATTCTCCCACATCATAATAGATAGTGTGTCAATTATGGCACATATTTCCAAAATGATTGAAGGAATAAGGATTCATGCTCATCATATTGGCCATAAGGAATATGAGTGTTGATAGTGGGGAAGATAGTAGTGAACAAGCATATGGTTGATATGAAATACATGGTAGGTGATAGTTTCAAGGGATTAAATCACCCCAATGTAGATTTACTATTAGACTGTAGTAACTTTATACACGATTTTTTGAGCAGATGTGTTGCTCTAAAGTCATTATAAAACATTGAATGCACAAGGTTAAAAGAGAACCATAGGTCGCAATCCTAAATGTGAGTTCAATAAAATCATAGTTCCCAATACCACCTCTACAAGTCACATTTTCTACTTTCAGTATCCCTACGAGTTGCAATTCTCACTTACGACCTACAATGGAAAATGAAAATAAGGAATATGACACAATTTTGAATCCCTATGATGAAGATAAATAAAATTTATATATCCTATCACACTCAAACAACTACCCTATGTCAAAAGATCACTTTCTCAATGCTCCAGTGGCACATGATTTGAATCTTGGATGTTCGAGCTCGAGGAATAATACAAAGAAATTGTCATGGGTGTGCTAAATAAATAAAGGGATACAACTTACCTTTTGTATTTTGAAAAATCCCCTACAAATGATGAAGAGGGATTCGAAGTCATTGTTGTAGCATCATTTAGAACTGCTTTAGTTCTGATGCACTAGTATGGCCTTGAGAATCCCCTTCCCATTCATGCTTGATCATTTATTAAAAAATAATATTTTCAATTCCATATGCTACTCTTCCCTTTAAAAAGCACGTACACATGCGAGTACCATAACGTAGAACCCATGTACATAATTTAAAATATGAAAAAATAAAAAATATTTCCTATTTCTCGAGTGGGGTTTATGGGTTTCACCAAAATCCCACCTACAAGAGCCTGTGGCCTAACTAAATCAACTAATTTATGGTGATATTTATACACCTCATGGGAAGGCCTAAAGCACATAAATATAGAGGATATCGACATTATGGTCCTTTTGTCCCCAAATCATGTCCGATTTTCCATGTGACTCTTGCACTCCCAATCATAGGAAACCCTTGATTCCTTGCATAGATGCTCATCTTCCATTATATGGAATTATTTTTTACATGCTTGAGAGGTGATCTTTGACGCTTGGGCTAGATGGATTGAGAAGAAGGTTTTGTTGGTGCCATGGTTGGATTGGGTTGTATCTTTCCACTAAAATTTGCTAATATCAATAAAGAATCTCTATCTTGTTCTTGATATGTCATGATCTCATGTTTTTTATTATCCATGTCTAATATATCATGATTTATATTTGTATCCTTGATGACCTAACATGTTTATTATGCTCGCACTTTGAACTACTTTCTATGTATATGCTTCTCTGAACTGTGTTTCCGATCTGATCACTTTGGAGGAAGTAGAGGGTTTGGACCCTACGGGATTGACATCAACATAGGATCTATGGGTAATCCTCCCAAACCTAACTTTAGTAGTTTACATAGTTTTTTTTCTTGAATGTATGATTATTTTTTATAGATTGCCTTCAATCTATTGAGGTTGTTAGCCCTTACGTTAGGGAATATTTTCCTGCCAGCAGAACTAGCGACTCCACTCGGAAATACAATCTAGTATTTCCTAGAAGGGTTATTTTTCCCTTGATTTGGGTTATTTTTATCTTGTTTCTTGATTTTTCTAGTATTATTGACTCATTTGCAGTCTCAGAAATCAATATGATCTTTTAGATCGGGTCTATATTTTTTATTTTTCCATATTTTTTTTTGCATATGCGCGCTTTTTCTTATATACAGTAGCATACACACATAGTTTCTTCCAAAGAAACCCGAGTATATGCTTGTTTCTTCTGAAATAGTCACATGCACATGCAGCTCTGAAATTACACAGTTTCCTATATTTGGGAAAATTTGAATTTGTTCAAAAAATTTCCTTCAGTTGGGGGAGTAGAAGACATATTTCATTAAATTTGGAATTAAATAGTGGATCTAGAATTTCCAAATAACAAAAACACTCAATTTTGGTGATGTCCTTTTAATAAAAAATTTCCAATTTTAATGAAATATGTGTTGTAGCCTGGTTTTCTTGCTCTTTTTAAGTCATTTGCAATATGGAATGGTCTTGTATCTTGCTAGTGTTGGTTTATTTGTCTCTTTCTGAAAAAATATATTTCAACCTAGGGTTTGCAGTTTTTGAAGTTTTACATTCTTAGTTTGGATTACAGACCTTTTGGTGAAGTGTCTGATTGTTCTATGCTTCTGATGCAGTGAGTTGATCCTCAAATTCCCTTATAATCCAATATTTTCACTGCTTCGCTTTGCATTCTTGTACTTGACCCACCTAGTTTCTTTTTGGTTATTCGAGAAAGGTCTTTGAAATTTTGGTTGGGTGAAGGATTTGTGATCCTAAAATTTATCAATGGATGATCAAGGATCTAGAAAAGGCCAAAAATTCAAAGTTGTTCGATTCGAGAAAAATAAGTGCCATCATGTAGAGCTCGGAAAAATTATTCCAACGCAACTTGAACAAGTGAAAAACGAGTCTGTATGTGAAATTTATTCAAAGTCAAAGTTTTCAGGGCAAAGTCCAAAAAGTCCAAGTCAAAGTCAATGCTAACTGGATGTTGACTAGGCGCTAACGTGGCACTGCTGAATTTGCAGTCATGTGGTAATGATGTGGCAACTACCTACGTAGTGATTGGACCATTGTTGATTCGAAAAGTGACATGATGTGGTTGGATGCATTGGGACCAATCCCAACGTGACACGTGGCCCTATAAGAGGGTGACACGTGGTCTCACTGGATTAGCCAAAATTTTGTTAAGGGTTCTGACAGACTGGACGGGGGTCGATCCCATGACCTCTTGGCTGCAAAGACAATGCCTTTACCACTGGACCGTGGCTCCAAGTGTAATATTCATATTGTCATATTATATTTAATCTTCGAAATATGGAAAGTGGGGTTAGAGTTGGCAGAGCCCATTGAATCTAGTGACCTTGCCAACCCAAAGCTATGGTTTAATCAGTGCCAACCACAACCCAAAACGACAATGCATAAACGTTGTGAGGCAACGAAGTTGTTATATATATAACATATCACTATCACAGGTCATGCCATGGGTTCCAACGTCGTTCCACCAACACGTATGGTTACAACAAATACCATATCTAGAATACACCGAACCATAGCCAATAAACTATATGCTATATATAAAACATTTGTTATAACTATATACTGCGAGTCTAATGTAATGCGTTGGGCTAAAACTATAAGTTATACATAGAATATGTAAATCCTCCATTACACCAAGGTTACAACCATATAACATGTATGGTATTGTTAAAACAATATTTTGTTGGCCTATATTTGGTTAGTCACAAACATTACAAATATGTACTGTCATGCCATGGAAAAGGGAGAAGGAGAGTTGATATTGTAGGCAACATAGAAGTTTTTGAGCATGTACAGGCAATGAAGTTGAGAAATTTGAAGGCAATTTTTGGGAGATCCGGGAAGCCTTTTTCATAACTGAGAGTTGCTACAGAATCCTGAGACAGAGCAGATTGTAGCAGGATTGTTCAGGGTTGTATATGAAGAAATTTTATTTTATGTCTTTTATGGTTTTAAAGATTTAATATAAAGGTCTCCCCACTGAAGACTAGGGCCTGAAGATGTAGACTTGAAGATAGTCGAACTCCATTAAAAAACTTTTGGTGTCATTGTGTTAATGTGCTTGCTGTTATATCTTCTGAGTTCCTACAATTTCTATTATGAAGTTCTTATTCTAAATTTCAAGTTTTAAAGAAATTTAAATGGTGTTTTTAAAAGTCATGCATTAAGACTTTATAAAAGATAATAAATCACGTTTCAATGAAAGATCATATCTGGGATCATTTTGGCTCTTTGAAATCTTTCTATTTTCTAAATCTTTTATGTATCCTTCAGGTCAAGTTGTTCAAGTGTTGTTGATCTCTGAGTCACTTTGGTCTTATCATCTTGGTGATTATTTATGGCTTGTGAAGTTTGGAATCTTTTAGCTTGATTTTGATCTTGAGCTGATTGATTGCTTTGCCTTCTTGAAAATTTGGTTTTAAATCCTTCAAAACAAACAAAAAAAAATTGTTGGCCTTTTGTTTCTTTAGTTTTTGGTTTTTGATCTTTTGGTTTATCAACAAGTGTGCGGATATTTATTTAAGGTTGAAATTTTCCTCGCTTGGGAGATCATTTTCTTGGATATTTGTTGCTCCTTGTTTGGTTAAATTTTGACTTTAGGACATTGAAAGAACACATTTGTTTGTTTAGAGAATTCCATAGAATCTTCCATTTAGGCATTCTAGTATGCATTAAGGTAGTTTTCATTTTAGGAATTTTAGTCTCTTTCGATAAATAGTGAATGTGTGGGTGTGTTTAAAATAAAAATAAAAGAGTTTTTTCTTTCATATATTTCTCATAGAACCTTGTAGAGATCACTTTTCATCAAAGAAAAAGAAGTTTTGTTTGCATGTAGCCTAGTTTCCTATTGGTTTCTTTTCGCATTAGAACATCATAAGTTTTACTTTCTCTACCCGTGACCTAAATAACGACCAATAAAATCAAGCACTTAATCTAAAATGAGCTAGATTTTTATTTTTTTCATAAATACGTAAATTAGTATAGGGAATTTAGAGACATGGAATAGGTGTGTGCAGAGTAAACTGCCCAAGGCCATTCTAAACTAAAACATATAAGCTGATTAAAGAGTGAAAATCAAGTCTCGTTAAGCTGTCGAGGAAATCTCTTCTAACACATGAGTTAAGCATGAGGATGAGTTAAGACAGGAAAAGAGAGATACCCCCTCTCCTACTTGTTGGATCTCGTGCCTGAGGCTATTATATCTAGCTTCTGATTACGAACTGGTGACCTTAGCTATCTATCCTAGGGACCACATAGGTGACTGCAAGGGGGAATGCCCATGGTACCTGAGACAGATGTTGCATCACATTCATAGTACTTATGGAGCGTGCCTTTACGAAGCTTGGGTACTTGCACTGACAACGACTATTGTCTGGGGGTCAGAGTGATTGTTTCTAATACCTTCATTGGCAGGCTTGCTCCATAATTATTCCAAACTATCTTTGGAAGGTCTGTATCTTCTGTTTCTTGTAATTTGGTGTCCAATCCTAATCACCCAGGTCAAAATACCTGGAAGTTTCTTTTTTGGTTGTATGTTTAGGGACTTTTTAGTGAGTTCTTTTTTCTCCTAGATTGCCATAAGTTTCTATTTTTTGAGTTTTTAAAAGATCTTTTAATGTTTAAAAGTGGTTGATTGACAGGTTCGTCAGTCTAGGAGGCTTCATGGGATTTCACCTGAGAGTGTCAAGCCTTCATCTAGAAGGCGTAGGACTACTTCCACTGGTGATTTTAAACTAGTAGCAGGTGACACATTGGAGATTAATCATGCTTTATGGGATCTCATTTCACAAGGTGAACCGAGTTCAGTTCATAATTTGGACAGAAAAGCTCTAGTCCTTGCTAGGACACTCTTCCAATTGGAAGATGAGATTGATATTGAGGTTGTCCTTGAGTCCCCCATGACTTGTTTGACACCTCTTCCTTCTCACCTTCCTTACATTGTATGACACATGGGTACCCCGACTCATAGGCTGGCAAACCCCATTCACTCTCCTTCTTTTTTCCAAATGACCAACATTAGTTGGGTAAGTATGGCTACTAGTACTTCTAGTGTGAAAACACCTCCTTTAGTTGCTGGGGGGGTACTATTTATATCTCTATTATTACACCTAGTACATTAGATGTTGGGTCTACCTCCATTCCAAGTCCGAGTGGGGGCACCCAACCTTTTGCCTCTTTCACTGGTGCCTATCATTAGGGATTTCATCCAGTGGGATTCCCCAGGTTCCTTTAACCTTCCCATTTTTGTTTCCACATCTATGACTTCTATGCCAAGTTTTTCAACATATTTTCAAGGTTTTTCTTTTCAAATTGGTCATATTCCTCCTTCCAATCCATATTTGAACTTAGGACAGGATCAGAATGTTAATCCTTTCTAAGGAGTTTAAGGATGTAAAAATCCTTTTGTTAGTATTTTAGGGGATGGGAACTCATCCCATCTATTTGGTCAACATGACATTATTCCCTTCACTTCCCCCAAGACCTCACAGGTCCTTCCTCTGTTGTCTAGTGCATGGAATCCTTATCAAGGGTTCTCCCCTTCTTTCAATGTTCTGATAGGAGGAAACTATCCTATGTATGGTAAGTCTATGACAAGGGGTGGATACCCTATGAATACTTCTAGGCCACAAGGATTTACTTATGGTTCAGGTCCTTCTACCCATGGAAACTTGGTGCCTCTCCAAATCTAGGATACTATATTCCTAATGTCATAAATTCTTCTCTTGGTGGGTGGAATTCTCCTACTCCTCCGTGCTTACCGTTCGTGGCAACTTTAAAAGTTCCAAATTTATGACTTTTGATGGAAACATGTTGTCGGAGCCCAGAAATAGGCTCTGTATTAAGAAGTATTATGCCTAGGTTGTTGCCTAACATTTTCTTTATTCTGTAAATATTTTACATAGTTGTTTGTTTCTGTCTATGGGTCTCGTGGTGATCTTGGTATTTTTGATATGCTTTGGTAGGTTTCGATGGGTGATATGGTGTATCTAGGATTCACCGATGGTGCTAGTGGACCTACTCAAAACTTAGCTTCCATCGCTTGGGTAATATATTATCCATATGGTTAGTTGTTAGTCTCCAGATGCATATGTATCATTTTTGCATCTAACAATATTGTTGAATAAAGTGTTGTCATTAATTTACTATCTGAAGCAATATCTTTTGGTATTGAATCATTAGTGGTTTATTTGGATTCATAACTGGTGGCATGTAAATTAAATAACATATATCCTGTGAGATATCCTTTATTACATTGCCAATTTCTAAGAGTGAGATTATTACAAAGAAAATTTAATTTTATTACTTTTGTTCATATTCTACGATCAAAAAATTCATTTGTTGATTTTATAGATAATCAAGCATTATATTGGCACATTAATCATTCATTACATTAAAATAAAAAATATCATAAAATCATCTATATATGTGATCAAACCATCATGAAACCATTTGAATATAGATAGGAACAATACATCCAAAATATCACAAAATGTGGACAAATGTCCTACAAAATTATGGCTTAAGCCCGATCATGTCCATAAAATGCTAGTCATCTAAATCTATGTTTGTAGGCCCTACCCTGGATGAGCATCACAAAATAAGACAATGGCATTTGCCACCCTTTGGAAGAGCCACACCCACTCTCATGATGCTCCTACCACTCGCCTCTCAATGGCCTCAGGGATATTCTATATAGCTACCATGGGAACCTAGCAAGTCAAACTCTCCAAATTCCTCTTAACTATATGAAGGACTCTATCGGTCTCAGTTGTTGCTCTCTCTACATCTTTGCCACGATGCCTATGCCTAGGTAGACCCTTACGTATCACTAGTCCAACATGTGCATCATGATCAAATAATATTTTAAGATTTTTTTTTCACGCAAAAATAATTTAATTTCTTAAGATCATATTCAAAATCCAAAAAAAATCAAAAAATTTAAAAATTTAAATTTACCCATCTTGCATGATGCAGTTCCCCTGAGAAGTGCTAGATCTGGGTCCTCTTGGTAGTTTATGTCTGCACAAGGGTAGCCATCTATAGCTATGAATTTTTCCTCCCACCAAAGGAAGAACTCTTCATCAAATGTTTCTCGTGTGACTTCACTCTTGCGTAGTTTCCTGATCATGTTTGCCCATCTGGCCATCCTTGGATCCCTGGGACTCCTAATGGTTATAGACACTTTGGGTCACAGTGTTGGTAATATCTCAAATAAAAAGGAGAAAGTATGCTACCATATCCAAAATGCTTCATTTTCCCTCGTCTCATTGAAGACAGTTGCTTCTTCATATAGGCCAAGATCCATGTACACCAATCAAATGCTTTCAGACGAAGGCACTCTACTTCCAAGAACATGGTTGGTCGAGAGGTCTCATATAGACATACTGAACTTTCCACTCTGATAATGGTAAAGAGGACAATATTGATTCACATGCTACTCACATTCTTGATTAGAATCTAATATCTGACCTTGTATGTCCTTGGATTGCAATAGATATCTATGTAATCAAATACATTTAGGCCTCCCTGGGCCCTCTCCTTCAGATCAACTACATCACCTCTTTAGGAAAGTCTGGTGATGAACTAAATATGTTCTACATCAATTTGTAAGGGCATTTGATCAATCATAAAAACCTTCTTCTCTGGATCCCAATAATGAACAAGCAAGTCCAACAACCGAGTTTGGGTTTTCATATTTCACATCATGAAAAATTTGAGAAATCCACATATTATTAATTTATCCAATGTCATTGGATCCTCTAAAACCTCATTTTCAACATCACTATGCTCCCTCTCCTTCCAATCAATTTCCATCCTACAAATTTAAGAAGATTCATTCATTAAAAATTGGAATTTTTAGATTTCTCTACGCGTACGTGACTTCTTTAAATGACAGTCGTGTGTACACACACATATTTTCCTTTTAAGAACCGCATGTAGGGATTTATATATGTGGATTTTAAATGGCTGACCTGAGTTCACAAAAAAAAATAAAAACTTACTGTGAGAAATCAATTGAATCTATTCAAAATGCATAAATTGGATGACATTATGGATTTAGAATTACTTGGAAGCCTTTGGTTGATGAATTGGTCGAGGAAATCATGAAGTGGAGTTGCCTAATTTTTTCTCCCAAGCTCTCAAGCTCTCAACACTTACAAGTTAAAATGAATTTTGATGAGTTAAATTGTCCTTTATATTAAAACCTTAAAAACCCACTTTTATAAAGTTCGTAATTTTTAAATTTTATTATTTCATGAACTTTTTAATTTTTGTCTTGAAGTTTTGGGGGAGGTTTCTTTTCAAGGTAAATGAAGACTTTGTGACATTTTTCTAGCAATTTTTCTCCACCATCACAAACCTATCGTGGTAGATATCAATTTTTTCACTGACATATAGGTTTGGACATATCACTTTTTCTACTACATTATGCATCTTAACTTCATACTACGATATTTTACAATAGGGTCGACCCCATTATGTTGTGGTTTTCAAACCACTTTCACTCATCGTCTTATATAATCATAACATAATTTCTTACATGGGCTTCCAAGTTATATCCTCTCTAGCATATGTTGCTCATGCTGCAACAATTGCTTAGGCTCGGGAGTCCTCTTTAGTCCTACCATGGTTTTGCGATGAAGCCTCATTTTTCTTCTTCTTCACTATTATTCTAGGTTTATACTCTAGAGTCTCCCATATGTTAAGTTGTACCACTGCATTTCATATTGACTTCTTGTACCTTTTTAGCCTTAAGTCGGCTTCATTTGGACTAATGTATAAGCCACTTTTGACCATGACCTTTCTACAAGTTCAAACCATGCATTCATTAGCCTTTGTGACTTGACACCTTTTATCCGTGGAAAGAACATTCCTTTCAGTGTTGATGCCTAGTTTGCACCGCCTTGCATTGAGCATAGGAATGTTCCAGTCCTAGGAACTAGTGAATATTCCTTTGGCACTCATTCTTTCCACTGTACTATAGGAATTATTTTATTCTTTTTCAAGCTTTAAATATCAAAAAGACAAAAAAAATTATATATTCCAAAAAGAGCAGGAACGTGGAAGTTACATAGGGTTTGTGTCATGCACTAGACACATCTTGTTTATGCCTGAAAAATACTTTGGAATGGTTACTTCATCTCTTTTCATCCGAGTTCTTCCAAATTATTGGCCTGTGGGTTACTCTCGCGCTAGTTGATGTGGGATGCCTTAATTCCTTCCTTCCAACAAATATTTTCCCATTCACTCCAAATCATTGCCTTGGGAACAAGATCTAGAGTTATTTTTTATTACCTTAGGGTTCACAGTCACTAATGGCAAACTCCTTCACTATCGACAATGATAATACATCAATCTCCTAATTGATAGATTCTATTAAGTGTTGGAATTCAACACATTTATTTTCACTTATTAGATTGTACTGGGGTACCTTGACTCTCATCATCATTATTAGTGAGTTGTCTCATGTCTGTTAATGGTATACATCAATGAAGAGTAATAAAAAGATTTCTGACATGGTCGAATTCATCTCATTTATTCCCATAATGTAGAAATGTACCATTTGTGATCAGTGAAGACCTCAGGTTGTGTCAACATCTTGATTCACTTGTCAGCTCCTTTAGCTTTCTGCCAGTGTTACCAGCCACCCTTATATATTCTAGTTCATCATAGCAGCATCATATATGTTGACACCAGAGTTTATGCAGTACCACTATTCCACCTATATGACATTGTAACACTCTCATCCCACATCTACCCGAGCAACCAGTCAACTAGAGTAAACATGCGATAAGAGGCCACTATGATATGATTCGACTTCCTAATTCATGTTAAGGAAGTGGAATCGATGGAAACACACCATACAGACGTTCAACATCAGCATTAGGACCCTTACGAACCGATCCAACCTTATTTCCAACCAACCCCTCAGTCCCACTGAGCTTTTGGACCACTTGACCTCTGGAGGCTCTCATGTTATGGGCATGCTAGCATTTAGGGACCTCTGGATGCTCTCATGCTATGGGTGTGCCAGTATCCAGGGACCTCTAGACGCTTTCATAGGACTACAAGCTAATGTCTAGGGACTCTTTGGCACAATGTTGTGCCAACGTCCTCAAGATTTGAGCCACTATTTCAAGCCCAGAGCCTAGGTCACTACCCAGAATTGAATGAAATATTTAGAACAATAAAATAAAAAGGAAATGAAAATATGAAAGAAATCACCTGAATGTGATCCGGATTTTAAACAGGAACACAATAGATTACAGAGATAACCATAAATACAGAGATGCGATAACCATAAATAAAGAGATGCAGCGGAAATAACACTTCATTTCATTAATGGAAAATACCGAAATATGCTTACAACCAGAATTGGAAAATAAACCAGTTAGGACGATGGTAGCTTATCTCTGAGAAGAGATGTGCGGCTACATGTCTCTGAACTGTTCCGAACTTGTGTTACAATGAGGCTCGAAGGCCTATTTATTATTGAGAAACAATGGAAAACCCTTCACATTCCAAAACCGGCCCTTAGAAGATGAAACGCCAAATTGTGGGCCCCGTTTTGGGTAAATTGGTACATCAATTTCCCGGGGTCGTAACTTTGGCATACGATCTCCGTTTGACGCGTACAATAGCTCATTAGAAAGATCTATTCGAGAACTATCATTGTTGGAACGGCAACATGGTCCATGTTCCATGGACCATGTTTTGCCCCTGGATTCCCGAAAAAACGTCGTTTAGGGCCTCAAAACGGCTCCGGAAGTTCAGGACCCGAAAAACTGCTAAAAATAGTAAGTTGTGCTACAATTAAGGAAACTGAAAATGCTGAGAGAAACAATGATGGGGGTCCAGATGGAATTGGCAGGTGGCCACCAATATCCACCTGGATCAATTGTCTGATCTGAGACACTTCAATTTCTTTCCTGTCTCAATCTCAACCAAAGCTTTCCATTTCTTGAAAGTATCAAATACATCAAATTTATTCTTAATACAATAAATCCAAGTTTTTCTAGTTGCATCATCAATAAAAGTAACATAATAACAAGAACCACTGAGAGATGATACCTAAGCAGGTCACCATACATCTGTATGCACAAGATCTATTTTGCGCTCTTCTTTTCTTTCCCAACTCTCAGAAATCTGACTCTCTTCTGCTTTCCATAAATGCAATTCTCACAGAAGTCCAAATCAACATTCTTCAAACTCGGCAACAAATTCCTTGAGTGAAGAATCTTCATCCCTTTTTCACTCATGTGTCCGAGCCTATGATGCCATAATGCTCCTTTAGAAGTTAAAGCATTAAAAGAGTTAGAAATACCATTGCATAAGTACAATGTACCAACCTTTTCACCTTTTGCTATCACCAGGGCTCCTTTGGTGACCTTCCAAGCTTTATCTGCGAAAGTTGTCACACAATCTTCACCGCCTAACTGCCCTATTGAAATAAGATTTTTCTTTAGATCTGGAACATGCCTTACCTCCTTTAGTAGCCATTGGTTTCCATTCTGTTGTTTTATAAGAACCGTACCCATTCCAACAATTTTACATGGTTTATCATCACCCAAATGAACTTGTCCAAAATCTCCTTGAACATAGTCATGAAAGTATTTCTTATCAAGTGTGGCATGGAATGAGGCCCCTGAATCTACCACTCAGGAATCAATAATATTTTCGAAAGAAAGAATCAAAGCATCTTGTAACACCTCACCTGTCACATTTGCTTCATGATTTTTTTCTTGTTGTGAATCTCCTTCTTTTCCCTTCCGAGATCTACAATCTTTCTTTAGGTGTCCTTTCTTTCCACATTTCTAGCACACTATCCTCGATCTAGAGGATATGCCTTTCCTTTATTTACTGTGATATCCTGAGCTCTTTCCTCTTTCCATTTTTCTTCCCCTAGACTCTGCACTCAAAGCATTACTCGATGTCCCACCAGAGCTTTTCCATCGCATTTCCTCGCTAAGGATAGCACCGACAACATCATCAAACTTTAAAGTACTAGATCCAGAAATAGAGTTACTAATGGCCATTACTAAACCATTCCAACTTTCTAGTAATGAGCACAAGAATAACAGAGCTCTAACTTCATCATCAAAGTTTACCGCTACTGAACATAATTGACTTGTAACAGTATTCAAATCATTTAAATAGTCTACAACAGGTCCACCTTTTGACATCTTCATATTAAATAACTGTTTCATAAGAAATACCTTGTTTGAGGCCGAGGGTTTTTCATATAGTTTCTCCAATGCCTTAATCAAACCCTCTATCATTGTTTCCTTCGAAATGTTGAAGGCGACCGATGTTGCGAGGCACAACCATACTATTCCAAGTGCCTTTCTATCGAGAAGGTTCCATTCTTCATTTTTCATACTTGTCGGCATCTTTGTTTTTCCGCCCAATGGTAGGTATAGATCTTTCTGATACAGATAGTCTTCCATCGGCATCTTCCACAGCGAGAAGTTTTGGCCGTTAAATTTCTTGACCCTAAACTTACCATCTTCCTCCATTTCTCCCACTCGAATGAGGAGCCCTTCTTTCCTGCGAGTTTATAAGCCAAATAGACCTTCGGCTTTGATACCAGTTGTTAGAAAATTATATATTACGGAGCAATGGAACACATAAAATATTGTATAAATATTAACACAAAAAACACATAAAACAAGAGAGACATAGATATACGTGGTTCACCCAGTTTGGGCTACGTCCACCTCGAACAGCCAGTCCATCCTTTCTATTATATAGCAAAACGAAGAGACACAACCTACAACAAATCCACTGTAATATCCTCTCTTTTCTCTCACAGTCTCACCTCTCTGCTTCTCACTCAGAGAATACACATCTATTACACAACCTCAAATACAATTCCCTCATACAAAAAGAGGGCTTGCCTTCTAGGGCAAAAAACCTTAAACTAAACATAAGTTCTACCGTCAGATCATTCGCCTAATGAACGGCCCAGATTGACTAGAAATTACTATACTTTTACAAGGCAATTTTACATCTATTTTTAGCTTCGAGGGCACTGCCCCCGAGCCCCTGCCTGGGGACCGTTGGTTCCTAGACCCCCCAACTGGGGGGGATCGGCCCCCCCATACCCCCGCGGGGAGGATAAGTCCCCCCCGCACCCCCCTCACGTGGAGGCGTGTACAAACTTCCTGGGGTATACATCTAGCTGAAACAAAGACCTCTGAACGATCATGCTCCACACACAACATCTGTTAATTGTACTAGTTTCATGGAGACTACTAGAGGATAGTCAGTTCCCTCTGCAAGATGAGGATTCAGAGGAGGCAACGAAGTTCGCTTCACTATGGGCAACGAAGGATCCAGAGAGGATCACAAAGTCAAAAGTCTTCTGGATATTGGTCGAGATGGACCTCGGTACAATGATATGTTAGAGGCCAAGGTTGTCTCCAACCTTGTCTGAGCAGTTTCCAGACTTTGTGGAATTTAAGGCCGATTTTCATAATGTATCTATTTGGGTGAGGCAAGACCCTAAGAAGATATGGCACAAGTTTCCATACCTAGTAACGGAGGCTAATGTACAGTAGATTTTAGGGTCATGGCCAGCAGAGTGGAAAAAACCCACAGATATTGACGTAGGTACTAGTAAAGGAGGAGAACACAAGCGGCAGCGCGGGAGTTGGCCAAGAAGAAGAAGAAAGAAGTCACTACTAAAGCAGCTACTACTAAGGCAACTGTCGATAAAGAGTGCACTACAAAAGAGGCCACAGTAGAAGTCAAAGCATCGACTTCCCTACATATTGAAGAGGAGGAACAATCCGAGCTAGGAGGCAGGGGTGATGAGCATAGCACTCCCTTTAGGCTGACAAAGTGATAAAATGAGACAACTACTGGACCCAAGAAGAAGAAAAAATTGGACAAACAGGCACATGCAGATCCAATGGTCCTCACTGAAGGGGACTTGGATGAGAAGGGGGACAAGGTCCGAGATACAACAACGAAACTATGGAAACAGTTTGAGAAATAGTACATGCAGACGCTGGGAAGCGTCTAGAAGGATCTGCACGAGTTCAAGCAGTCAGAATTCAGGCGAGCGTGGGACAAGCGAGTGGGGTTCAAGAGAACCTGTAGCACGCGAGCGAGAGCGCAATGGAAATAGAATGGACTCTAGACCTTAGAGTCATTTCCTTTCTAGATGCGACATTACGTATAGAATCAGAGAAAGATAATGCTCAACTTAGAAAGGTCAAGGGTGTGGGTATGAATTTATCCATGCAGCCCCTTCAAACCCTCCACGCACTTCATCAAGGGGTCTTAGATGAGCTTCAGATCAGAGAACAACGTGTGCTATTGGTGATTAATGAAGTTAAAATGAACAATGAGAAGATCTTCACTAAAAAGTTTCAGGCTCTTAAGGAAAAAGAAGAGCTAGCAACACGAAGCCATAGCCTAGAAGCAATAATTACATAAGCATGTAATTCAGTACTGAAGCTACACATTCCAGAGGATGCGATCACTTCAGCAAAGGTTTGGAAATTGGCCGCTGGAGTGCGAAAGTCAAAGGAGGAGGTAGGTGAAGTTACTTTTTATTTTTAGATGAAGGTCTCAGAACTACAATTGAAACTGCAATTGACTACTCCACCAGAGGTCAAGGAGCGGCACAGCCATCCGAGAACACATGTCTAGCTTGGATAATGTAGTAAAGGGTTGTAATTGCCTCTTTGCAATGGAGCTATGGACCATTTTCTAGGAGGACTCAAAACCTGCATAGATTGGGTATAAAGATCGGAGGGGACAATATAAATTCGATGAGATGGGTGGGCACTGTGCGCACTTTAGTGCTAGTCTAGCGCTTCGTGCGCTTACAAGAAATGAAGGTGCTGCAAGCACAGGTTGAGGAGATGCCACACATAGAACAAGTTTTTAAGGCTCAAATTCAACCATGGATAGAGGAAGCAAGCCAAATTACTCTGTCTATCCAAAAGAAGCTAAAGACTTTCCAAGAGACACAAAGGACCATGTGCCTCACGATGGAGGGGCCAACTACATAGGAGTTAGTCGAGGAAGTGTAGCAGATCTCCATCTAGAACATAGTGGACCTTGAATTTTTGAAGATGTAGTTCAATGAAATCCTCCATAAAGTGGAGAAACCAGCTGAGTGACTCGAGGGTGAGTCACCATATTTGTGTTGGGGGCCTGTTGGGATGGGGTCCTTGGGGTCAAATTTTGTTAGTTAAGACAATTTTTGTAATAGTTTTTGTGAACAAATATAAAGTCTCTGTGAAATGTGGAAGTGGAGCGCGAAGATAAGTAAGAGTCAAAGGGGCATTAGTCCCTTGTATGGGTAGGTGATAGGATGGTTTTTGAGACTCACCCATGGTCCGTGAACCATGGTATTGTAATGAAGAGGATATATATAGCTGAGTCATAGCAAGTCTAAGGAATAAATTCTGATAGAGAATCATTGTAAGGGCAAGGTGCTAAGGCAGGAAAAGTCTATTTCCTATACTTAGGCGAAATGGGAAGGCTCCTATAGCTGAGTGCGCGGAGACCATGGTAAGTTTGCAGATGAGTGTGTAGGTCCCTGCAGTTGTGTGCGCAAGGATAAGAAGTATGTATCTGAACATTTACATCTTAATAAAGATTGTTTTGAGCCGAATTTTTGCATATGTGCCTTGTTTATTTATTTTTGTTAATTTTATATATATCTTCGCTCGGTGATTTGTTTTATATGAATTAATGCTTAATTTTTGCGCGAAATGGATAGATCTATAATATTTATGCATAATAAGCATAATTAACCACCTTCGTAGAGCTCAGGAAGTTGTTAAATAGATCTGATGTAGTTAATTGCTTGGAAAGAATAGATCTTCGCGAAGGTAGATCTAGGTCATAAAGGATTCATAATATATATTTTATTGTGTGAAAGTAGTGAATATGTATCTTTTATGCATGTCAAGTACAATCAAGTACCTTTGCGAAGGTCTAAAGGTCATTTCGATAGAGTTGAAGTAGTTGAAAATCGGAAGGAATAGATCTATGTGAAGGCAGATCTAAGCTATAATATCCTTAGAAAGACCATCACACGGGCCTTTGGATGCAGAAAACTGGTTCTGGCATCCCCCAATATTGCTTCGGTTTGGACTGCAGCCTGTGTTATGTAGGTTGTTTCCGAAGGAGCCAATAGTTAGGTTTTTGTTGGTTGGCGCGAATAACTCTGAACCTGGGTTAGGTCCCCTTAAGCCAACAACATGCACTAGTGCTAAAGATTGTGGATCAAGACAAGCAGTTTGTATTGTGTATAGATGATTGCAAGAGAGGACTTGGTGGAGTTCTCATGCAAGAAGGGTAGGTAGTGTGCTATGAGTCACAAAAATTGAATGAGAACGAGAAACACTATCCAACGCACGATCTTTTGCTAGCAGTGATTATGTTATGAAACCAGCTCACAAAAAGATAGAAAAGAAAGATCAATGCCTTACAAATCAACCTCTTCGAGGGGGCAACCTCCTTTACATTACACAAATGAACAATTCTTCGATGATACAAATGACAAGACCTCCTTTCTATATATAGGAGTCTAAGGGGTCATAATGTAATCATAGTTGACATAACAATAAAAATGTAAGGGCACAACAATAAGAATAGTGGGCTTATATGGGGCACAATAACAACAATATGCGGACTACATGGGCACAACAATATAATAAGGGGGTTGCACTAATAACAATAAGGGGTTACACTAGTAGTATAGGGACCTAACATTCCTCTCTCCTTCAAAAAGTGTTTTCCTCAACACTTGAGTAGTTCTCGATGCTTCTATATAAAACTCTCGTCCTCCCATATGGAATCTTCAGTGGGCAAGTTCTTCCACTTGATGAGATACTTTAAAATTGATCAATTTCGTTGTTGTCGGGTTCTTGTTTCCGTGACTTCTTCAGGTTCCAATATGTTTTTCCTTTCCTCATCAAGTTTTGACAATATTGTTTGAATTGGGAGCTTGTCACTTATAAACTTATTTAAGCATGAAACATGGAAAACTGGGGGCACTCAAGAAGATGCAGGAAGCTCCAATTTGTATGCCATAGTACCAATATTTTGCAGCGCCTTGTAAGGAACATAGTACTTTGGTGATAATTTATTATCCTTCTTAGCTTTCTTGAGGGACATTTGTTTGTATAGTTGTATTCGTAAAAATTCTTGGTCTCTTATATCAAAACTTCTTTCGCTGCGATATTGATCTGCCTATTATTTCATTTGATTATGTGCCAAAGTGAGGTTATCCTTTAAGAGTTGGAGAACTTGTTGTTGTTGAGGGTCTACCTTAACACCTTCATGAGATAAAATATGACCCAAGTATTGCACCTATTGTACTCCAAAGAAACATTTGGAGGTTTTTTCATATAATTGTTTCTCATCCAATAGTCTGAGCACTCTATCAACATGTTCAACATGATCCTTCCAAGACTCGCTGTAGATTAGTATATCATCAAAAGAATACTAACACAAATTTTCTAAGGAAGGGTTTGAAAATGGAATTCATAAAACCTTGGAATGTAGAAGGTGCATTGGTAAGGCCAAAAAGCATGACCAAAAATTCATAATGACCCTCATGAGTTCTAAATGTTCGTTTCGGAATGTCTTCATTCTTCATTCTGATTTGATGATATCCTGCATGAAGGTACAACTTGCTGAAGTAAATTTCCTCATGCAATTCATCCAATAATTTATCAATGAGAGGAATGGGAAATTTATCTTTAATAGTGAGCTTTTTGAGCTCTCTATAATCCAAACACATGCGCCATGATCCATCCTTCTTGTGCATCAATACTACTGGAGCAAAGAAAGAACTTTGACTAGGTTGAATTATACCAGCCTCTAGCATTTCTGCAACCATACGTTTAATTTCACTCTTTTGTACAAAGGGATATATGTAAGGCCTGATGTTTGGAGGAATAATTCCTGGAAAATGAATAGCATGATCATGATCACAAATAGGTGGGAGGCCTTTGGGAGTCTCAAATGCCTTGGAATGATTGTCCAAGAATTTTTGGATATCTAGAGAAATAGATGATTTCGACGTGGGAACCTCTAGCGAACATAATTGTGTAATTACGCCACATTGTTCTTCCTTTACAAGATTTGTCATGCTGTTAGAGATTATTATCTTTCCTGGTTTCCATGCGATACCCCTTAATTCAACTTCCTTTCCTTTTGAAATATTTTCAAGAAGAGTTCTTGAAAATTAAAAGTTATAGATTTGAGGCTTCTGCGATCTTCATTTTGTGTAGTGATGTCTTTCGGAGTCATCACATTCATGACTTATTGTATTTACATTTTGAACCAACCTCTGTGGTTCATCATCAAGATCAGATGTGTGAAAGTTATCGTACCCAAATATTGTAGCCATTAGACTCATAGTACAACATAAACACCACCCATTGGAATGGAAAGCATTGGACTATTCAAAACATATTCTCCCATGGATAGCTTGATATTATGGCACTTTCCAGAGAAATTTATGGTTCTTCCATTTGTAACCAACACTTGACACTCTAGTGTTGGATATAGGAAGCAATTCAATTCCTTCGCTATCTTACAATGAATAAAATTATGGGTACTGCCGAATCAACCAACACTATTACCTTTTTATTCTTGATATGTCCTTCTATCTTGATAGTTTGACGAGTGGTAATTCTTGCCAATGCATTACAATATATGACCGAATTCATTTCTTGATGCTCGATGTGATCTTTCACTTCTTGAATCTTTTTCTTCTTGATATGTCCTTCTATCTTGAGAGTTTGAGAAGTGGTAATTTGTTATCGGGAAAAATAGTGTCCATTCAGAGCTCCTAGTCCCACTAAGACGGGTATCTATCTTACAAACAAACAAACTAAAGTTACTTTCGTTTTCCTTTATGAGAAATAGATGAGAGAGAAGCAGAGAGTACCAACCTTAGTCTTCCACTTGGCTCCTTGCTTGTTTCCTTCTCCCCTTTGACAAATCTTTGCAACTCCTTCCTCACTTGTCCCACTTCAAAGAACACCTGTAGAGTCAAAGCAACATAATACCATCAAAGCATAGATATCTATACTCATAAAAAATATAGGATCAAAAATATATTGACCATACAAATGCATATATCAATTAAAGATTCAAAGACATACAAGAATATGGAGGAAAACTCAAATAGCTTTATTGATAGAAATAGTAGAAGAGAGGAATAAAACCCATTGATCTGACCCAACACCATCCTCCCAGCATGAAAGCCCATCCTCACCTCATGAAAAGATAGATCACCCAACACTATGATGTTCCACAGAGAAACCAACAACACTTCCTTACAAGATGCAAAATTCCAACCTCTGGATCTCTAAGATGAGGGATCCATTTATAGATGTTTGCAGGTGGGTGAGTCAGCTTCTGGGTTTTGATTAGTGTCATTTCTCTGATAGTTCTCAATTCCACTTGGAGATTTCATGATCTCTTACTCATCCCTACGTGAATTCAGAGAGGCAAGTGTCACAGGAGAAGTTTCTGGAAGATTCCATGATCATCCACCTTGCAAACTGTCTCTGCCATTTGTCTACTCTTGCCCCTCGCACCCCATAGAAGGGATTTTTAGTATGCATCTCACCCCCCATGTGCGTTAGGTGGGATGCATTGCACTTTGACCATGGAGCAGGTGAGATGGTCCAGTTTTGACCAGTTCTAAGCAGTTTTTCATGGAGAACTTCTGGGAGATGATGTAATCAGTTGACCTTGCTCCTTTAGGGTATGAAACAACACTTTTAGGGACTTAGAAGCCCTTGGTTTATGGACATATAATATTGGGGTTGCAGTGCCCAAATATGTCTATAACATAATTCATGCCAATGCTTTACAAGATATGATGGGATTCATTTCTTCTTTCTATGGGGTTGGTTCCTGGTGTATATCCTCTTCTTTTGATGTTTCTTGATCCTTTTCTTCCTCCTCTTCACAATATATGTAAAATAATTTATTCTCAACACACTTATGACCTTTAGTGTATTTACTATCACAAATGTAACAAAAGCCCTTTTTCTCTGTTTTCTTCCAATTGTTGTGGTGTAAACCTTGTAGGTTGTGGAAGGCTAGGAGCAAAAACACTTCCATATTTATAGTTTTGAGTGGTAGGATTCCTTGTTTCCATAATTCCGCCTTCAATTTTTCTTTCCAACTTGAATGCCTTCTCTAATGAATCAGGTTCCCAAAGACGAACCTCGTGTTGAATGTTATCCTTTACAGTCCCTATGAAGACATCAATACTTCCCTTATATGGAATATCATTTAAACTTATATTTAATTTTTGGAAGATCTCAATGTGCTCTTCCATTGAACCCTTTTGTTTGAGATTTATCAATTGGATAAAGAAGGTGTTTCTCTTTGTATCCTCATAATGTGCTATCATTTCCTCTGTGAAAATTGACTAAGTGACAAGTGGTTTACGAGAACAAATCCCTTTATACCATAAAAATTGATTTGGTTCTAAATATAAAGATGTAATACGTACCTTTTGTAACAGTTGTACATCATGTAGATCAAAATATTGTTCCATCTATAATATCAAATTTACTGGATCATTGCCATCAAACTTCCTCATATCGCCTTTTCTTGATTTTGGGTCATCCAGGATATCAGAAGATGTTGACGGTGTTGAAGAAGTTATACTATTGGATGAATCTGAAGAATGAAGTGGCGGGGTTCATGGCTAAATGTTTAGATTGTCAGCAGGTCAAGGCGGAATGTAAGAATCTAGGTGGTTTACTACATCCTATAGTGATTCCAGAATGAAAATGGGAGGTAATTCCCATGGATTTCATCACAGGTCTTTCGAGGAAAGTGAGGCAACATGATTCTATTATGGCCATGGTTGAAAATTTGAGAAAGGTAGCTCACTTCATTCTAGTAAAGACTACATATTGGTCCAGTGAGGTAGCACAGGTTTTCATCAGAGAGATAGTGAGACTGCATGGTGTTCCAAAGAAGGTTGTATAGGATAAGGATGCAAAGTTCACTTCCAAGTTTTGGAAGTAGTTATTTGTAGGTTTGGGCACAAAGTTGGCCTTCATCACAAATTATCGTCCACAGACAGACAGACAGACAGACAGAGTCAACAGGATCTTAGAGGATATGTTGAGGATGTACGTGAGGCACCAACAGAAGAAATGGGAGCAATATCTTAAATTGGTTGAGTTCGCATACAATAATGGTTATCAAGAGTCATTAAGCATCAATGCTTTCGAGGCGTTTTATGGACGGATTTGTAACACTCCCATCAGTTGGAGTGATCCATTGAACAAGGTACTTATTTGACCAAACTTGTTGGTAGACATGGAGCAGGAAATGTAGGTTATAAAGAAGGATCTTAAGGTAGCAAAGGATAAACAAAAGAGTTATGCGGATCAACACAGGGTGTTCAAGGAATTTTAGGTTTGGAGCATGTGTATTTGCACATCAAGCCCAAGAAAATCTCTTTGAGGATTGGTTCATGTGCCAAGTTGGCACCATGGTATTGCAGGCCTTTCAAGATACTTGAGAAGATTGGACCAGTGGCATATCAACTTGCACTACCCCCAACAGTGAAATTCCATGATGTTTTCCATATTTCATTGCTTAAGAAGTATATAAAGGATGGTGATCATGTTATTGATTGGTTTGTATTGTAGTTGGAGCAAGAAGAAGATTTCCATCCGGAGCCTCAATGCATATTGCAGTGGAAACATATCATGATCAGGAAAAAATCCATAGAGCAAGTTAAAATGTAGTGGAAGCACTTTGGGCCTAAAGAAGCTACACGGGAGATGGTAGATCAGATGCGAGCCCTGTATCCTTCATTGTTTTCTAGTTGAGGCAAAGTAGTTTTGGTTTAATGTTGGTATATGTTTGGCATATGTTTTGCTGATGTTTTGGTATATGTATGTATATATATATGGATGTAAATACTGCCATGAGCTAAGTTATAAAGCTCCAATAAGTTGTATGGGTGTCATATATTATGGTTGTTATATTGTCATGTTGTCATGATGTTTTTCTTTTAAGTAGGTCTTTCATTGTAAATACTACAATAAGCTAAGTTAAAAAGCTCCATGGGCAGTATGTTTGGTTTTCAACGGTTTTTCTGAGGTCATGGTGTGGTTTAACATCGAGGACGGTGTTCCCCAAGGGGAAGGGTTCTATAACAACATTGGTGAAAATTTTATGTAATTAAAGTTAATAAAGGAAAAATAAGGCCACGGTTAAGGGACACTTATTCCAAGTTGAATGTTGGGAAAATATATCTTATTGGGTGTCACTAGATGTGTGTTTTGGCTAAGGAAAATTGGAAAAGGCTAAGGCAAAGGGATTAAAAGGAAAAAAGGAATTTTTGCCTCATTAATTAATGAAAATAAAGGAAAATAGGAGAAAAAGAAGGTAAAAGGTCACAGGTTGCACGGGAGGAGGAAATTGAAGGAAAATAATGGAAAATGAATAAAATAGAGGCATCATTAATAAAAAGGCTTTTGAGGATCAGTGGGCAAGCTTTTTCTAACTTTTTATCAGTTCAAGTTTGGAGCTCTCTCATTATTCTCTCTCTCTCGCTCACTCTTGATCACTTAGAGTTTTCTTGGAGCACCCTAGCTTTGGATCAAGGAAGGAAAAGCAAGCAATGGGAAAGAAAGGAAACCAAGGATCAAGGAACAAGAGCAAGATCAAGCAGCTTCAACAGAAAAAAATGTAGGTAGCCTTTTGCATGTGTGATTTCCTAGCTGGTTTGGACATGCATGGATTTGAATGTTGGTGTATAGTTCTCTTACGACTGGTAGCATGGTTTTGTAAGGTTATGACAGTGGTTTCAGCCTAGCCTTGCCTTTTTCCAGATGCCATGTTGGGATGTTTATTTCGGTTTTGATCTTTGGTTTGCTGGATTGGTTTTAGAATCTCGGGTAGAGGTGGTCTCAAGGTTCATTTCCCAAAGGCCTAGGAATCCCTTGACTGGTTTTGGTGGGATACATGGCAAATCCTAAGGGAGAAGTCTTGGTATAGGCCTAGTGATTCAGGTTTGGATTATGGTAAAGCATGAGAGACTGGTATAGGTTTAGGGCCTAGTGATTCAAGATTGGATTGTGGTAATTCCTGAGAGACAAGGAGACGGAAAATTCCTCAAGGATAGTGATGGAT
This sequence comes from Pinus taeda, assembly GCA_000404065.3. NCBI lineage: Eukaryota > Viridiplantae > Streptophyta > Pinopsida > Pinales > Pinaceae > Pinus > Pinus taeda. Next base: position 28,190 of record APFE031617305.1, on the reverse strand, counting down.
TCCAAGTGGCATTCAAAGTTGAGTTCGGTTGTGATCGGAGCATCGGTTTGGGTGTGATCATGTTTTGGTGGTTTAACCTCTGGATTCCCCTAGCTGTTCTCGGATTGGTTTTTCTACGAGATCCCACATTCATGCTTGGAATATGGCACAGGGGTGACTGGTGGTTCAGCCATGTCTATGGATTCAGAGTTTTATTGTGCTTTGATGCTATGTTGCTGCATTGATCATGTTAATTAAGTTTTAGGAGTCAAGTTTGAAATTATATGAAACGAGGCTTGCATGGAGGATTTGGGTATACTTTGATTGGCGGATTAAGTAGATGGAAGAGATTTCTCTATCCAATGGTGGTTGGATAATTCGGTAGAAATTGAGAGAGGCTCATTGGTCGCGATAGTACTAGCATACTAGAGTCTGTAGAGTCATTTTTATAGTGTAATCAGCGAGGATCGTTGATCGTGGTGGCCTTCAGCAGATGGTAGTTCATAGATCCGTGAGATAAACATTTTCCTATCTGATAGTGCCGACATATTATGAAAGAATTTGAGTCTTCTCGCTCATAGAAGTGAGTTGTTCCATGTATAATTTGCTTGATAAATTAATAGAATAATTGAGCAGCGCAACAACATGGCTTTTCTTTTGTCAGGGGTAAGTTTTCCACCGAAAACAATTGTGTCTATTTGTGATTGCTTTCATGGTTTCTGAATTATATTTGATGCACTAATATCTAATTGTGTTTCAGTTTATGCATGTTAAAGATTAAATAATAGGCGAAAAATTGTATAAGTATTCACACCATTGATTCACCTGCCCCCTCCCCTCCATCTCCAACCCCCTCCCCCTCTTAGTAGTGATCTAGTTTCCAACAAGAACAACTACCTCCCCAAGGGTGGCTCTTTATGAGAGGAACTATGTGGACTTGCATTCATAAGTTTGGGTTTTAATTAAGAAGTACTACAATACTTGAGGAAAGCAATTTTGATTATCTTTTTTAATAGAAATTTATAATCTTTTTCTTGAAAAAAAAGATTATAAATTAATCTTTTCCTTAAATAAATCTTTTAAAATTTGACATGCCTTTATGTTCCTGGTTTATTATTATTATTTTTAGACTTATTAAAACATTCTCGTTCAATTGTTGGATGTGTGTTAATAATGCTTATTAAAACATTCCCTTTCAATTGTTGGGTGTGTGTTTATGAAAACACTTTAGTTTTCCCATAGTTTTGTAGTTTCAGTTATGAAATTACGGTTTGATTGAAAATTCATATTCAGTAGGATTTATATTGTACAAAAATATAATGAAAAAACTTGTTGGCCTTTGGGTTTCCAAGTTAAAATTTATGTAAATTTGTGTGTCATTCTATTTTTTTTTGTTTTTATTAAGAATCTATTTGCAACAATTATTTGTACATAATTAAAACTTACATCAATATGATAAAAGTTTTGGTCTTGTAAAAATGAAATTAAGACCCAGAAAATATTTTACAATACTTTTCTAATTTTCATTATCATATATTTATACTTGTAAAAATCTATTTATAATAAGAACTTTATCACTTTTATTGGAAACTTAAGATTCAAGCTTAAACATTTTTTGTAGTATAAATGAAAATTCCAACCTTCTCATTATGCGTCCCATTATTATAGATAGAAAAACATTATACAACCTCCAATTCAAGGTGGCAAATTAAATTCAAAATGGCAAGTTAAACATGTTTATTTAATTTACTTCAATTTCATTTCCAACAAATGAATAACCATAAATCAATAAAAACACCTTTCATTTTGGTAAAAGTGACTTGCTCTTTACAAATTTAATCATTTTTTATTTTTTTATTACCAAATAAAATCATATATAAGCCCAAAAACACTATAATAATTCAACAAATGAGTAGCTATAGCAAAAGTGGTTAGCTTTTTACAAATTTAATTATTTTTTAATTTTGTTATTAAAGAACATATTTAATATATGAGACCAAAAACATTAATAATACATCATTCGCTTTGGCAAAAGTGATTTTCTTTTTACAAATTTATTTATTTTTTAATTTTATTACCAAAGAACATATTTAATATGAGTCTAAGACACAAATAATATATTTCCTCAAACATAAGAACTTCATTTTTAAAAGGCTTATACCCTTGAATCATTAGATTATTCAATAATAACTAAAAATGGTATAGTATGAAGCTAATGTGATTTTGGATTGCTCAAGTGAATGGAGAGTTAAGTAATCACCTTTACTTCAATTTAGTTATAGTTTGCTCTACAAAGATTAGAATGCATGGTAGAATATGTTTGTTTTACGCAAATAACATGTGGAAAATTGACAAATAACAAAGAATAGGAAAGAATTAGCAAGTTGACATGTTTACGACTTTGTATATTTGTTATTCCTTGTTGAAGGATATTTAGATTTCCATTTAACTAGTGGCAAATTTTCCCAAACAATGACGAGGAATTTCCATCAAATATAAGAAATAATTAATATGAAAAAAAGAAGCATGTAAAATTGAAAACTTAACAAATAGCTAATCCCAAAACCTTTTAAAAATTGATGCTTTTATAACGATATTTGTAAATGCCATTTTTGTTGGAAACTTAAGTTTTAAACTAAGATTTCTCTTTTTAGTGTAAATAGAGGTTGTGGTACTCTTAATGTCTTTATTTTTTTTTTCCATCCTAATTTCATTTTGGATAGACACAACATAACCTCCTGTAATTATTTTCCATAGTACTTTCTTTTTAGACACAACATAACCTCATGTAATTGTTTTCCATAGTAACTTCTTTTTATAGACGCAAAATAACATCCTAATCCCAAGTTAACATACTTATGCCTTTGTAAATGCTTGGAAGAATCATACTGGCAAGTTAACCTCCTTACGGTTTTGTCTATGCTTTTATTTGCTTGGAAGAATAAGGATAAAGGCTTAGGTTTCAATTTTGTTTGTGACACTACTTCAATAAATCATTAAATCTCTCTTTGACAAAAATGGTTAGGTCATTATAATTATTTTGCATCTTTATTACTCAATATATTAGACCATTTCATTATGTGAAAGCAAGACAAACCATATCATAAAATAGACCATTTTAGTTATCAAATTTTAAGTGGAATGGAATGCAACTTATTATATTATGAAATATAACAAATTTGTAACAAATATTGACTTTTTTCCACAATGTGTAAACATAAGAAAAAATTGTTCATATCATTACCTCATTAAATTGCTGAATAATGAACTAAAATGATATGTTGTGAAGTTAATGAGGCCTTTGTTTTAGTTTTAAAGTGGATGAAGAGCTATTACCAAGGCTTCATTTTAGCTATGTTTTGCTAACTTAAATAGTAGATTTCATTTGAGATATGGTTTCCTCCATTTAAAGGATACATTTGCCTAGTGTACCATGATACTTGGAAATTTAAACCTCAAAATTTCATGTATTATACCAGGTAACTTTTACCATGTAACATCAGTTAAAAAAAGCAATACAAAACCAATAAACTAATAAAAGAATATTGAGAGAAAAAAACAGCACTAGAGTATTCCAACAAAATAAAAATCAAATATCCAACACAAATTTCTTTTCCTTACAAGTCAAAACACCAACATTCAATTTTCATATCTAAAATTAAGAGACAATCTACCTTCTAGATCCTCATTATTCCACCCTAATAAAAGTGAAATAGATATAAAATATTTAAAGGGACATAATACAAATCCTCATTATTCCAACATAATAAAAGTGAAATAGATATAAAATATTTCAACACAAACTGTACTATTCCACTTCTAAATCTAGATTTGTAAGAACCAAAAACACCAATACAAAACCAATAAAACAATATAAAAATTTGGAAAAAATGAAACAGCTCTAAAATATTCCAACAACATAACGAAGTAGAATATCAACACAAATCCTCATTTCCTTACTCTCAAAACAACAACATTCAATTCTCATATCTAAAATTGAGAGACAATCCACCTTCTAAATCCTGTAGAATATCAACACAAATCCTCATTTCCTTGCTGCTCAAAACAACAGCATTCAATTCTCGTATCTAAAATTGAGAGACAATCCACCTTCTAAATCCTGATTTGTAAGGGTGCTGTATCATTTTCTAACACGGTTAAAAAAAAAAGAAATAAGAGAAAATTATTTAATCAACTTCCTCAATTTTAGGCCCCGAGCCTGCAGCAGCAGAATAACCCTGTTCAGGGGAGCCAGCAGCTCCATAGGCTCCACCAGGTATATCAGCACCAGCGCCTTGGTACATCTTAGCAATGATAGGATTGCACGTGTTCTCCAGCTCCTTCATCTTGTCATCAAACTCGTCAGCATCTGCAAGCTGGTTGTTATCCAGCCATTGGATAGTCTGTTCAAGGGCATCCTCAATCTTCGTTTTATCAGATGGATCTAACTTTGCCGCAATCTTATCATCTCGAATGGTATTCCTTACGCTGTAAGTATAGTTCTCCAAAGAGTTCTTGGCCTCTAACTTCTTCTTGTGCTCTTCATCTTCAGCCTTGTATGTCTCAGAATCACGAACCATCTTCTCAATCTCCTCCTTACTCAATCTACCCTTGTCATTTGTAATGGTGATTTTGTTTTTGTGACCAGTGGTTTTGTCCTCAGCAGAGACATTTAGAATACCATTGGCATCAATATCAAAGCACACAGTGATCTGGGGAACTCCTCTGGGAGCAGGGGGAATACCAGAAAGTTCAAATTTACCCAACAAGTTATTGTCCCTGGTTCGAGTTCGCTCACCCTCATACACTTGAATCAACACACCAGGCTGGTTGTCTGCGTAAGTAGAAAAGACTTGCTCCTTCTTTGTGGGGATGGTAGTATTCCTGGAGACGAGAACTGTCATAATCCCACCTGCAGTTTCTAGCCCTAATGAAAGGGGAGTAACATCTAGAAGCAACAGATCTTGCACTTTCTCACTGCCCTCTCCACTCAAAATAGCAGCTTGCACTGCAGCTCCGTATGCAACAGCCTCATCAGGGTTAATGCTCTTGCAAAGCTCCTTGCCATTGAAGAGGTCCTGCAACAAGGACTGAACCTTAGGGATCCTGGTAGACCCACCAACAAGAACCACGTCATGGATTGAGCGTTTGTCCATCTTCGCATCCCGCAGGCATTTCTCAACAGGCTCCACGCACTTCCTGAACAAATCAATGTTCAACTCTTCAAATCTAGCCCTAGTAATAGTGGTATAGAAGTCAATACCTTCATATAGGGAATCAATCTCAATGGTGGTCTGGGCAGTTGATGAAAGGGTTCTCTTAGCTCTCTCACAGGAAGTTCTGAGTCTCCTGAAGGCTCTGGTATTACCACTAATGTCCTTCTTATGTTTTCTCTTAAACTCTTGTACAAAGTGGTTCACCAATCTATTATCAAAATCTTCACCACCCAAATGTGTATCACCAGCAGTAGCCTTCACTTCAAAAATACCATCTTCAATTGTGAGCAGAGACACATCAAAAGTACCTCCACCCAAATCAAAGATAAGAACATTCTTCTCACCAGAACTGCTAGCCTTGTCAAGCCCATAGGCAATAGCAGCAGCAGTGGGCTCATTGATGATTCTCATAACATTCAAACCGGAGATTGCCCCTGCGTCCTTGGTTGCCTGCCTTTGAGAATCATTGAAGTATGCAGGAACAGTGACCACAACATTCTTAACGGTGGTCCCGAGATAAGCTTCTGCAATCTCCTTCATCTTAGTTAAAACCATGGAAGAGATCTCTTCGGCTGCAAAATGCTTCTCCTCCCCTTTGTATGTTACAACGAGGCTGGGCTTATCGCCAACCCCTGAAATGACCTTGAAAGACCATAATTTCGCATCGCTCACAACGGAGGGATCAGAGAACCTCCTACCAATCAACCGCTTTGCATCTGCCATAACATAGAGAACTGATTTAGATTGAACACAAATGCAAAAACTACAACACAAACAGAAGAATCTTACAGATGCAAATTCAAGCCTTCATATCAATCACCTTCAAAAAACTATAAGCTGAATTATGTATATCCCGGTTCATATTCGAGAATGAAAGGGGAATTAATATACAACAATTGAATCACATATACAGAAATAAGCAGTGGAATAAACTCCGTCAAAAGAGTGACAGAGATTACTGACCGTAAACAATGTTGATAGACAGAGGTTAGTATAGAAAGAGATTACTAACCGAAAACAGTGTTGATAGGATTCATAGCGACCTGGTACTTGGCAGGGTTTTAACGCCGTACAGAAATTATCTGAATATGAATTCGAAACCACAGAAAAATAAACAATGCAAGAGCATAACACATAAAAACACATATGCACAGAGATTTTCCCTTGGATTTTAAAACCGGGACTACCAGTTTGATTTTTTATTATGTTCTTTTCAATGTTACAATACATATTTATACATGTGGAAGCATCCAATACCATGGACCGAAAAACCATCGTGTCCAAAACCATGTACCGAAAACCATCGCGTCCAAAAAACATGTGCGAAAATCATGCACAAAACAATAGTTGGGTCCCACCAACCTAACATAGGATCCAAAACCAAAATTTTCCGAAGTGGGGTTACCTGTACCCCTCAAACGCCCTGTTAACTATGTGGAAAGAATATAACACAACCCAACAGTAAAAACGACATAAAAAAGAGTGGTTCGATTCACTTAATCATTAATACTGATTTCCACCCTGTCGTGCTGCCACACTCCCACACACGAGTACGTCGTCCCCAGGTCGATTCCGATCGCTGCTCCCTCGCCCATATTGACACTCTCACACACAGAACGCAGAGAGGGAGTTAACTTACGAAATTGGGCTGAGAGCGATCGAAACTGTAGAGGAGTAATGCAGGGCAAGAAGCACGACTGGCGAAATGATCAAAATAGTTGTTTCACACTTGAATTCCATGGTCGTAGAAATACTTTCAACTTAACTTCTCCCTTGGGTTGAGTAAAAGTAAAAAAAGGGTTGGTTTTTCAACGAATTGCCCCTAAACCAATCCGTCATACCAATCCGTCATAGGTATTTATTGTGATACAGATCTTTTTTTTTTTTTCTTTGGGAAACTTTATCTATCGGTTTTTATTGTTCTGTAAACTCATAAATTTGTTTTTTTCCTTCCAAAAACTTCATTTACCATTTTTTATTTATTGTTATACTAACTTAAGTTTCTCGAAAGAGAAACTTTGTTAATGGAGTTTGGGATATTATTATTATAATTTGCAACCGTTTTCATATTTCATATTCTAAGTTTAATGTTATAATTTTATAAATTTTAATTTGTGGACAAAAAATTCAATTTTAATTCAATTTCTACTTAAAAAAATTCAATCCTAAAGCAATTTCAACCTAATTCAAGAAAAGTAAGTTTTATATAATTGCCACACAAACCTAATTCACTTATTTAAAAAAATCTATTTAAAAGTTTTATTGTTCGATAACCGGAATTCTCTCCTTCAAGAAACTTCATCTATTAGGTTTTAGGATTTTATTGTAATGGTTTTTCCTTCAAGAAACTTCATCTATTAGGTTTTGGGATTTTATTGTTATGGTTTTCATCTTCCAACATCATAATTTTAGTGCTACAACCTTAAAAGTTGAATTTCTAACAATGAAACGGGTATGTTAGCCTCATAGGTTGTACCTTGATTCGTTATTATGATATTTTTTTATTAAAAACCCATATCCAAGTGTAATTGGTCTAAAAATATCTATTATCTACTTTGGTGACCCACAAAAAAATATCTCATAGAATCAACTATCTCCACAATGTAAAATTAAAAATCAGCCTTATATTCAAGGGTCACCTTACTTTCTAATGAATACAAGAAGAGTGAAGAAGTTATCCTTACATCCTCTATCTTTCCATGTTTCTATGAGAGGAAATTCTTGATGTGAGCAAAATTACAGTTCTCTTTTGTTGTATGTATGCCCTCTTGGATCATATGTTGTTCTTGATTTCTTATAAATAAATAAAAATGCTTCTTATATTTGAAAAATAACTAATGTATTATTCATTTCTTTTGCATGTTTTTTAGTGGGGAAGCACACATGATTTTCTTATATGGATTCTTGTGAAGAGTATTTGTTTTCGAAATGAACAACTATGTTGTGTGATTCTCTAGTTTGCACATTGTTGACATGGAGTACTATGATTTCTTTGTGTGCTTTATGTTTATTATTTATGCATCCTTTACGTTTATTATGGGTGGGCTCCTCTGCATGTGTGACTACTCCACTAGACCAATGTGGTTGAACTCTTGGCTTCACATTGCTTATGATGGGTAAGATTCACATCTTTGGTTCAAGCCACAAGGTCCTCAACTATCATTAAGATAATGTGTGATTTTATATGGTTTTGAATACAACACATGTTACTTTATAAGGTAAGTCCTTTGTAAGAAGTTTCCATTGGTGCTTTTACAAATAACGCACATACACAAAAGAAAAAAATGGTTAGTAGTTGATAATAAATATATTATTTACAATGGAACTATATATTTATAGTCACAATGTGAAAGGGTGTGATCTATGGTTCTTCATTATTATTACTAATGCTATACGATACAATTGCATTAACTATTAGTTGTCATTCCTACACCTATACCTATATGTGTATGTCACTCTGTCTCCGCCTTCAAATGCTTCATCCTCAAAGTATAGATAAAAGGAAATAGTTTGTTCACCCAATGAAACCCAAGTGGAGAATCATCATTTATGGGCATCCATTTGCCAATGATTGAATATTTTATTTTTCTTCAACACTGATAGTGGGAGGAAGTTTATTGTAGTCCTTAAGTATTAAGTACATGGTCACTCTCTACACCAAGGTATATTTCATTAGTTTTTATCCACTTTGTACTAAAATAACAAGCTCTATGCTCTATAGCTCCCTACTCATGCTTGTATACCAAATAATAGATAACTTTTATATGATCAACGATTAGAATGAAATATTCACCACACTAAACTTGGAGTGAAAGCATATCACCATGTATTCACATTCATATTGTAACTATCGCAAAGTCTCCTCAATATCGTTCATCTATACAACTCAATCTTTCCATTGATTCTTGCAAATAACTTTCCATTAAATGTGATGAGATTGTATAAAAAAATCTTGTTTCATTCTCACTACAAATGGAAAATGATCAAGTTGACCTGTTTTGATGGAAAATATGATAAAGACGTTCTTTATTTTGTTCAGTTGCAATTCTAATCCTTTTCAACACTTAACCCTTCAGGATAGTTGATTTGTTGATTTTAATAATAGTTCGCTTTAAGCATTGTTGCCAATTTCCATCATTTGTTGTTTCATGGTAGCTACTCATATAAGACTGCACTATCTTTCTTAGTTGCTAGAAATTATTTATTTTTATTTTTTTGGTGAATTTTCATTGCTTTGCCCATCTTGTTTATTATGCCCATATACTTTGACAACAGTTGAATTATCTTTCATTGTTGAACCAATCCCTTCAACAATAACCTTCTTACTTAAAAAATTCGAAAGTATGTGAGTAAAAAACCCATGTTGTAACTCATCAACTTTCATACCATTGATACCAATGTATTTCGTCTTTTGGAAGAATATATCTCAATATCATATTTGAGTTTAGATGTTTTCTCTAAGAAGGGTTGTTTTCACTTTTCACCCACCAGTGAATTTGTATTTTAAGTGTTACTCTAAAATTTCTCAAATCTTTGTCTTCATCTTGGAAACCCCCATTTGTGGACTCATTACTTTCCTTATCACAAACAACATTTGTACTATTTCCATTTCTATTTTATTTAATAGTACAGTTGCAATTTTATACACAATATTATATGTCTCTTAATATAGATTTTTTTTTTTTTTGTCAAGTAAGAAAGGAGCTTTCTATTAACCGAACAAGTACATTACATATGTTATAGGGTAAACCAAAATTCCTTTCGTATACCAAAAATGGTCCACATAACCTATCAGAAGCGTTATTGCCTTTAAACCTTTGAAAATCGGAACCATTCACTCTATCGAGAAAAAAGGATTACACAGGAAATACACAAAAGATCGGACTTCAAAAATAATACAACTACGACCATTAAAAGCGATAGGTCTGCACATCCAGGTGCAACGCCCTCCCACTGTGCTCACTGAACACCGATCTCCGATCGGCCTAAAAACTATCATCCATCTCTTTCAATGATCCAATGACTAATGTTGAATTGCTAAGCCGCATAACGGCGAATTGCAATTCCAACTCCACCTCCTTCCTCCAATCACCGATCAACCACTTGCACGACCGAACCTCCATCATTGATCTACCCTTCGTGGATCCAATGGTCCACGCTGATTTTGGGTGGACAAGTAGCACGAGGATTAACCACTTGAAAAGTGGTTTCCTATCTCCTCCTTGCTACTACGTGTCGCTTGAAGAGTGGAATCAGAGGCCAACTTTGAAAAACCGGTTACCACTTAAACCCCGCCCAAAATACAACTTGTGGTTTGAGAAACCATTTGCGCACGAATTAAGTTGTGTGATATTCTGCCAAGTGAATTAATTTGTGTGCTCTTCTGCCAAACAACAGGCAGATAGTTTAGGCATCCCTATCCTCCCGCTTGTCTCCTGATCCTCTTCGATCTATCCTATCAATCCATTTCTCCCTATCTTTGGCAGCCTGACAGAGACAGTCCTCTAACAGTTTACCTAGGGGTAACAACTCCCAAACGTGTCGAGCGTCCCTTTCCTTATTAGTCACTCCTTCATTTGCAAAATGATTAGCTAACTTGTTAGCTTTTATCTTCACATGGAAAAAGCTTACAGTTTTAAAGGTTTGTAGGTGGGTGTAGATACGGTGAAAGACCTGCGATGGCCTCCAATGTTTTGACACTTTATTCGGTGATGTACCATTACATATTTTCTTGGTCGCTCTAATAATCAATTCTGAATCTGCTTCAATGATGACATTATGTGAATTTGAAGCCACCAAGATTTCCAAGAATTTCTCTAGGGCCATGAGTTTTGCCATGTTATTAGTGGCCTTCCCCAAGTGGCCATAAAAGATCTTCTTTATTTGACCCTGTTCATGTCTTATAGCAACCCCAAAACTAGCTAACCCTGGGTTGCCCTTAGAAGCTCCGTCTATTTTGACCTTTAAGAAACCATGTGGAGGAGGCTTTCAAATATTTATATCTGCATTTGTTTGGCTCACACCCTTGATTATGCCCTGTGGGCTTATAGAATGGAGACCCAAATGAAGTAGAATACTTGCATCTTGGGGCAAAGGAGGGTCCTTAGAAGGTGTCCTCAACAATCTACTAATTTCATAGTTTGTCGTCCCTGATCAAGTGTGGCTTGAGGTATTGGGTTGTTTGTGTAACCAAACCCACCACCCTATGACATGAGCAACATTACAGTATGGGGGTGGTGTGGTCACCCCCATGCATGCAGAAGCATGCAAATTTATATTTATGTGTCTGCTCGAATGTTCAATGTTGGTAACCAGAGGAGAGAGCAACAATACTAGTTGCGTCACTACCTTGTTGAGAGTTGGAATGTCACCATAGTTAGAAGGTTTTGGTTTATATTTTAGAAAATTGGTGACCTAAAAAGATGCATGTGTTTCAGTTGGTTTCGAAAGTTTGGCAGCCTTCTATACTTGAGTGAGAGTTAAGTGAACTAGACCTATAGAGTGCATTCCCATCACACTAGTGACACAACAACTTACATTGTGGACTAGAGAGGTTTTCCCACAACTGTGAAATTCATTCAACTTTTCCCACTGTTCTTCATCTGGAATTTCTATCTTAGTTACCCTACAGTAGATTTCATATACCTCAATATACAGGGAAAAAGTGGGTTTTATAGTGAAAATTTGTTTTATCTCATGTTGAATAAAACATATGTTGTTGATGGCTTCGTAAACCGCCCTGCATGTCATGGAACCTTTGATGTTGGTGGACTTGGTTGTGTCCCTGGAAATGTCCTAAAGCTTCTTGAACTATTCTTCCTTGGTCCTTAATTTATCGTTGATCACAAATAGTGAAGGCAGACCCTTCTTGTTCAATGCATCAATCCTTGTGAAAAATCTATTAACTGCTACTTCAAGAGTGTGACACTTCAATGTCAACTGCACTACTAAGTTATTTTTGGTCAAAAATTTCTTCACCTCCAGAATAGTTTCAGTCATGTCGTCCACTCCTAGAACATCCAATTCATACCTATTTTTATAATTAAGAAACTTTATAATGTTGTTGGTTGTAGCAGGCATCTCTCCTAGTTGAGCATTTATATTGGCAATTGTCTGCTTTGCTTTTTCCATCAACTTCTTCTGCTAAAAAATAATCTGGATACATGGCCAGATTTCATCCATCTCCTTAATGATGTTGTTCCATATAATTTCCTTGACATTACCCAAAGTGTGGCCAATGGAAGACTCATCTGCTGATTTTTTCCATACTTCTATATGCTTTTGAACTCTCTAAAGCTCTGCTACATGAAAAATATCAGATTTCTTTTGATGAACCTCAAGAAGTTTCACTTGGTCATGTAGTTTCTTAATTTCTTCATTTTGTAGAGACATTTTTTGGACTGAATTGGCCAGTTGATCTGTGGCATCTCCTGCACTTGTTGTAGCTGGTATGGTTGTAGGAATGATTGTGATAGGAAGTGCTTCTAAAGGGGTAGTCTTTTTAGCAAATTTCTCCTTTTCCTTGATCAATTTCTCCATCTCTGTCTCCATTTTCTTAAGTTGTGAAGTCTTCTCCATGACGAGTTTCATCATATCTGCATTTTGAGTCTTTGTCTCTGGAATATCCTTAGCTAGAGGATCTTTAGTAGCTGGTAGTTTTAACTGCTTCCTCAATGTTTCTATGTCCAAATTCTTCTTTTTGACCAGCTCCTATGAAGCATTGATGTTTGCAGGATCATAACCCCGTTTGATTACCAAATCCTCCAAGGTTTTAATCTTGGTGTCTTTGGCAAGAGCATAAAATTTCTCCATATTTAGCTATGATTGGACATTTTCTAGTGTGACCTGTAATTTGGACAAAGTCATAGCTATGTTAGTGACAGTAGAGAAAATCATTTCCCCAAGTCTTCTTATGAATCTCCATTTGGTCAATGGGATGTATATCCTTGACTTCAAACTCAAAAGATGTCTTTTTGTAGTTTGATGCTCCTTTGGGTTGAGGAAATTGTGCCTGAAGGAATGCCATCAGCATTTTACCCTTCTCTAAGTCAAAGGTTGACACTAGCCTACTTTGGGCACCAGAAGTCTACTTACAGAACTAGTTGTAAGTGTTAATCTTTAAGGCTTCATTTCTAACTTTTATTTCCTTGAAGATATCCATTATTCTCTTCTCTACCTCGCCTGAAGTAGATGTACTTTTCTGCATTATTTACTGCTACCCTTGTCAAGTTGAAGAGGTAGTAGGAGACTGTGTATACTGATCAACCACTAATGAAGAAACAAGTGGCTCATTACTGGTGATAATGGTCTGCTGCTATGAATCTTTGGTAAGGCGTAGTCTAGAACTAAGCTTAGCCTTCTTTTTGTACATAGTTTTAAACCCCACACTAAAAATATCAGTCCCTAAAGGGGACTCTTCCTCTCTTTTCCTTTTGGTTGTCTTCTCCTGCATGGTAGGAGTCTGCACTATTGATGATGAGACCTGTTGTTCTTTTGCCTCCTGTAAAGTGTTCTCAACCCACTCTAGCTGATTTTTGTATTTTTCTATTTCTGGCTTGGGTGTGTGAAAGTAAGGAGTAGACTTGGTTTCTATCCTTAGTTTAGAAATTATCCCTAATGGATCATAAAACTAGGTAAAACTGAGATTGAACTGCATTTCCCTCAAAATCTTAGCTGCCTCTACCCCTATTGCTTTGTTGTTGCAAATGAAAGGGCCAACCTGTGCTTTTATCTTAATCTGGGACTTTTTCTTGGCAACAATGAAGTGGATTTCATCCATATTGATCATCTGCCTTATGTATTCTAAGGCAAAAATCCTCATTGGGAGGAATTTTGGTAGCTTGTAAGGTGGGAGCTCACATCCAAATATCCTTATTTCTAAATAATTTTCATACAGGTACCATTCCCTTGTCTGAACTTGATCTGACAATTGCGACACCCTTTTGATCTCTTCAATATTCTTCGGTTCTATTCTGGTTTTCATGAAACCTATTACTGGGTGAACAAACATCTCTGTAAATTGTTTATAAGTGTACTCTTTTTGCTCTTTCATGACTAGAGTAGTCCAAAATATGACTGACTGTTGGTTTCCCTTCTCATCCAGCTTTTGCAAAGATAGGTTAATATTGTCCCCCTAAAAGTATAGGAACATGTAGACTAACATAGAGGCATATTTGAATACCTTCTCAGTTAGAAATATAACAAGTTGTTGATGAATGGACTCTACAAGAAAATGGTTGAAATTAAACACAATTGAGGGCTTAGCATCAATAAAGAAGATGGACAAAAATCCTATAATGGCCTCGTCTACCCATTTGTCAAAGTAATAGCTAAGAAGGTAGGAAACAACAATGATAATTTGCTAGAGGAGGGACAAGGAGGAATTTTATTTGGTAATGCAGCATCTTGTGTCAAAAATAGTTCAAGAGTTTGAGCTTTCTTGGAAAAGTCTAGTTTCTAGTATATTTCAACTAGTGCTTCATAAGAAAATGGGGTAGCATTGTCTACTGTGGGGGCTTTCATCATCTAATCAATGGTCTAAGGGATTATGTTAAACAACATTTCTTCAGTGGGGGTGACTATGGCCCTTTGGCTTAGCAAGTATTAAGCATGAAATTTTCTGATCAGATCAGGGGTGTTGTGGGTACGAGGAAAGATGCATTGAGGTAGGTTTGATTCCCATAGTTGGATATCATCTAATTTATCATTATATTTGTCCTCTAGCCAGCAGTACATCTCGAAGAGGTCAAGTTCACAGAGTGTCTCATGATTTTTGTAGTCTCTGTCAGCCATAAGGACGTGGTGAAGATCTACAGGAGGATAGATTAGAGGATTGATAATTTCCTCTGGTCCTTTGTCCTTTGGAGGCATCTTGCTATGGTGAGAGAATGAGTGAAAATGGATTGGGAGAAGACAATTCATAGACAAAAGTCAAGTTCTGGAGACAAGAACAGAAGGAATAAACTGGAAATGATCAGAGAGATAGTGTCACTGACGATTGACAATGTTGGGGTTGAGTCCAGCAACCTATAATCAAATTAATTAGTAGTGACAAAACATGAATTCAATAACCTGTTGACAAATGGGGAGGAGGTTTATATAGCAATATGGTTTTCCGTTGGTGGCGCGGGTCCGTTGAATTAACGGCTAAGCCAATTGAATGCTTAATGGGTTAATTCTTGAGGGAATGAATGTGATTTGATGGAGTTTAACGAATGGATGAGGTGGCAGAAGGCGAATGGTATGAGTGCAACGGTTAGGTAAGCGATATCGGGAGCAATGGAATCGACATTTCGGAGGGGGGGTGTGTGGTTTGTGGTTTCACTCATGGGGGTCCGAAATGCTGAGAAGCTAACACGTAGGGGTGGGTGCGGTTTGGTATACCACCCATTTCAAACCCCCCCACCCCCCCCCTGATGGCAAAGCTTAGATGGTTGGGGGGGGGCTAAATTGGATGCGGGCCCTCGGATGTGGGAAGATGGACGAAGATGGATTGTGACATGGTAGGGAATTAACTATGATGTGACAAGATTGCTCAGTGGGCTCGGGAATTGGTTTATTGCAATGTTGGGGAATGCAAGATATAAGAGTGGTATTAAACTTAGGGAAATGAGAATGAAGGGAATAATGAGCGGAGGGGCAATATGATTTGGGATTTTAACACTTAGGGATATGATTAAAACCCAAAATTAATATATAAACCTTTAGAGTAAACCTTTACTCTTATGTATTTTTCTTTTGCACATGAAAACACATTTGATGTTTGATTGTGGCGCATTTATACTAGCAGCCTATGCATTTACAAAAGCATAAAATGAAGCCTTTCTCTTCTTTTTGCTTCCCTAGCATTTTATTTTCCTTTGCCTTCTTTATTTAGGGTAGCTACCACCTAACATTTTATTGATATGGATGCCTATAAAACATCAAATTTTTCCTAACATTTTAACTTTTCTTTCTTTTTGCATCCATATCCTAACTTAACATTTTAAAATTATTTTGACTAATATACTAACTTTTCAAAAATAAATAATGTTACAACGCCCTCCATTTTTTTTTATCATAAATGCATCTTTGGCGATAGATATCCAAATATTTTCACCATAAATGTTGCCTACCCACTCCTCCTAACGGGATTTTTTCTATCCAATCATGAATAGTGACTTCAACGGCTAGTTTTGGATCCGGTTGCGTGGCACCAACCCCCATGGCACAACTCATCCATCACAGCTTTTTCTGTTTTACCCCTTGTGTATGTCGTGCAACTTCCTTACCGTGTTCTCTTCTTCTTCAGGAAGTGTAGTTTATATCCCCACTCTCCCTTGCAACTGCTTAGAGCGCTAAGACTACCTTGCTGTCATGCAGTCATTGTGCAGGGGCAACATCCCCTGTATACAACTTCAACCGGCTTCCATTCACCCTTCCAGGGAACAATTCACCATTTAGCTCTGTGAATTGAATTGTGCCACCATCTGTGATTTCCTTAATAACATATGTGCCTAACCAATGCATTTGGAATTTTCTCGGAATCTTTGTGAGCTTAATATCATAGAGCATAACCAAATCGTTCACCTTGAAAGTGCACAACTTAATATTCTTATCATGTCAAGCCTTCTCACATTTCTTTTTCACTTGCTAGTCAAATGCAACAAGAAACTGGTCTTCTTCCAACTCTAGTAACTACGCGAGGCACTCCTCCATGGTATCGAGATCAACCATCTCAGTCAATGTTGTGATCCATAGACTTGGCACAATATACTCCATCGGCATGACTGCTTCTATCCCATAGACCAATCTGAACAAGGTTTGTCATGTTAGATTCTTACATGTCATCCTATAGGCCCATATGACTACAGGTATGTGTATATCCCAATCGTTCCTCTTCACATTACAAACCTTTGTCAACGCATTCTCCAAAATCTTATTGAACGCTTCCATTGTACCATTGGCTTAAGGATGATAGGGCGTACTCTTTTGATGGCACACTTGGTATTATTCGAGCATCGCAATGATTGTTTCATTCAGGAAATGTGTACCCCTATTACTCTTCAATACCTTATGGAACCCAAATCGTGTTAAGATGTAATCAAATAGGAACTTCACAGTGGTAACAACAGTACAATCTTTCAGCAGATATGCTTCTGCCCATCTGGTTAAGTACTATATCGTAGTAATAATGTACCACGAACCTGTCTTCTTTCCTTGTGGTTTTATCGGACCTACAAAGTCAATTGACCATTTATCAAATACTTGTAACAAAACCTGAGGTTTTAAGGGCAGTTCATCTCTTCGTGAAGGCTTTCGCATCCTTTGACAAGCATCGCATGCTTTACAAAATGCCTTAGAGTCTTTATGCATTGTCAGCCACCATAACCTTGTGTGTAGAATCTTTTGCATGGTCGCTCTTCCTTAATAGTGTCCTCCCACAACTCCTCCATGTGCTTCGGTGAGGATACTAGTGTGCTCAAACTTCGGAACATATTGGTGCAATATTTCATCTATTCCCATCTTATACAAATTTCCCACTATAATAGAGAAATCAACAGCACGAACCACTAGTTCCTTCTTTTTTTGAGTAGAATACCCTTCCGGAACTATTCCAAGAGTCAAAAACTGAATTATATCTGCAAAATGATCATCTACAATGTGCGAAGATAAGATTTGTGCCTCCAACAATCCTCCTTCCAAATTGGTTGGTTCTTCACCTGTCTCGATTCAGCTCAAGTGATCCAGTCCTGTGTTCAATTATCCAAGCTTCATTATAACGTCAAGGTCATACTCTTGGAACAACAACAACCACCTACAGATTCCCCCCCCACCCCCCAACATAGGCTTGTTGACTAGTTACTTGAGAGCGGAGTGATCTGTGTACATTTTGAAATGTGCGCCCAACAAATAATGTCGAAACTTTGGCAATGCATAGACCATTGCCAACCCTTCACGCTCTGTAGTGGAATCATTTTTTTAAGATTTTGATAGTTTCCTACTAGAAAATGCTATCGGATTATCAATATCACCTTCGCCAGGCTGGGTCAATACCACACCCAATGTAATACATGAGGCATCTACATGCCTATGAAATTATTTCTTCCAATCTAGAAATACTAAGATGGGTGTAGTCACCATCTTATCCTTTAACACATCGAGACAATGTTGACACTACTCATCCCAACAAAAAGTCGCATCTTTCTTTAACATTTTCCCCATCGACGCAGTTAGCTGGGTATAAGACTTGACAAACATCCTATAGTAGCCTGTGTGGCCCAATGTTGCGCACAACTGCTTAACATTCTTGGGATCTCTAAATTCACAATTACTGCTATCTTCATGTGGTCCACCATCATCTGTGCTTACATACTACATGGCCTAGTAAAATTCCAAAAGGCACACAGAATATACATTTCTTCATGTTCAGCGTGATCAGGTATCTGTGACACGTATCTAGCATAAGGCACAGACTTGCAACATGGCGCTTTACCATTCCGAACACAGTCCAGTCATCAAAATATACCTCCAATAATTCATGAATAAACTCCTTGAACGTCACGATTACTACCCTGGTGAAGATCGTGGGTGCATTCTTCATCCCGAATGGAATTACTGTGTACTGAAAGCAACCCCATTTTGTTGTGAAGGTTGTCTTACTACGATCTTTTGGTGTGATATTTATTTGATGGTATCTTGAGAACCCATTAGTGAATGAAAAAGCTTCATGTCCTCTAAAATTTTCTAAAACTTTTTCTGTGAATGGTGTTGGAAACGGATCATGCACACTTGCATCGTTTAGCTTCCTCAGATCGACACATATCCTAATGCACACTTGATTTTTGTAACCAGGATTTTTGGAAAGTTCGGCTAAAGGTATAGGAATCTTGACATGTTCCAATTCCTTTTCAATATTAAAATTGGTCAAAACAATCATGTCAAATGGAAGGGTTTCAATGGATGACTTTGTAGTCTGAGGTGTTGGACTTTGTGTTTGAATGGTTTTCATTGCAAGTTCGATTATAGTGGTGGATTTTGGAGGACTACCAAGACCTGATCTAGGCCTTAGATCATATATTTTATTCAATTTTGCAATTAAAAATTCATAGAATGCTAAGTATTTTGAAAATTTAGCATCTCCTGGTTCTTGTTCAAAAGACTGAGGTGATGATGAAGGAACTATGGACATTTGTACTGCTGATGAATCAATATTATTTATATCTTCAGTGATTAAAGGGCCTGTATCCTGTGACTGTTGATCATCAATCATGAAAGGTGGTTGAATGTTTTGGTCAGACGCTGGTCTTTGAAGAATTTTCATATGAGGAGTTCTTCTAAATTGAGTTTGAGCTTGAGGTCTGACAACAGTTTGTTGAACAATTCTAGGTGATGTTTCAATTTTTGAAATCCTATTAGAAAGGTTCCTAAGCAAATATGTAATTTCATCAATTTTCTGATCTTTAATTTTAGATTTGGAGGAAGATGAATCATTAATCTTAGCTTTTAGTTTTTTTTCTTCTTTTTCTGCTTTAGCTTTGAGTTTTCCAGAAGATGGCTTATTGGCTTCTACCTCTATAGAATTTGTTTGCATGTCTTCTAATGTATTAGAAACTCTTTCTCTTAGCATGACTGCAAAGTCATAATAATATGCTTTGGAAAAGCTAACCTTTGCAGCCACTACTGGTGGTTTACAATCAACAGGCATTTTATGATAGAGTTTGTTAAATATTTTGATGAATTCAACAACAGGTTCACCAGGGTTTCTCTTTAATTTTTCAAATTCAGTAAGGAAGTAAACATGATCTTTCTTTACCCCCCATTGATTTTTGAATATTTTTATGAGCTCATTCCAAGTTCTGATAGAGTCAGCTCTGAGCTGTCTAAACCAGATCCTAACATTTCCTTCTAATTATTGTACAATTATTTTCATATAAACATTTTCCACTTTTATGTTCATATTGTCAACAAAATCTAGGAAGGCTGATACATGATCCTTTGTTGAGGAACATGTTTCTCCATTGAATCTTGGTAGATGTTTTAGATAACCATCAGGAAAATTTACCAAGTTTGCAGGGAGAACTAGACTAGCATACGTAGCTTTCACAATGGTTCAAAAAGCCATAATAGCAGGAGGCGTATAGGGTGTCTGAGTGGATGTTGATGAGGAAGAGGAAGATGGTGAAGATGAAGGAGATGAAGATGAGTCAGTAGGAGTATTAATATGTGGAGGAGAGGGGGGAGACTTCTTTAAGGATTTGAAAGGGGTTTTGATAACCAATTTTTGAACTCCTGGTAGGAAGTCTTCCTTATTTCAAATAAAGGATTCGAATAGACAAAAAATGTCTCTTCAAGATTAGTTGAGGATGATGGAATAGAATAAGGAGTTGGAGTAATAAAATCTTGAGGTTTGAATTCAGGTAAATTTAAAACCAATTCTTGCTTAGATGAAGGTGATTTGATAAGAATAGATGGGACTTGATATGATTCAAGTGACTGTATTAAAAAGGGTGATGGAAGGTCTACTCCTCTGGAAATAAGATCAGAAACCCTAGGAGGTAGTTCAATCCAATCAGGATGGGTTGGTATAAATGAAAATGGATCTACAGATGGAATGCCTTCAGGGTGTAAAGCTAAAGAAGAAGAAGGTGTTCTATGTCCTCTCCTTGAAGAGGCTCCCCTCATGAGTCTTTCTGGGTCTGGAAGAGGGTTAACAATCTCAAAATCAGAACGTGATCTTGTATGCTTATAGGAAGCCAGCTTGGAACAGTGGAATTGCCAAGTGAAATATTTTTACCTATAACCTTATCCTTTATTCACTTTAAAGGAAAGGGAAAATTGTTGCCCTAGGGAAAATTTAACTTTCAGTTCTTCGCTCCTCAGCAACAACGCCAGTCTGATATTGCCCTTTGAGATAACCTAAGGTCAATTGGCTATGCCAAAGAATCTAAAATGTTTTGTTGAATTTAATGGTTTGGAGGACCATTGAATTGTTTAAAAACGGGTTCTTTAAACTTAGAAATATTCTTAATAAAACAAAAGGTTGTTCTTTAAATACATATGGTTATTTTGATTTAAATAAGATGGATAAGTAGAATATAGAGAAGTATAAGTGATTAAATATTCAAACTGAGTATTTAACCATTCATAAGCATAAATCAAGAAAACAATGTTTCCTAGATCAATAGAATATAATAAAACTATTACAGAAACATAGTGCAATTTAAGTTCAAAGAGGAATTTACAATAACAGATAGTCTTGCAAATTAATCTCTTATTTAAATGCAACTTCATAGTAGATTCAAAATGAAATTGAGATTCAATTAAGTTTTCAATCAGATGGCTATAAAAGGATTGAATTATATGAAGAATACATAATGAAAAACATGATGAAAAAAACTCACTGAGAGACAGATGAGTTTCAAAAACATCTACTTGTTGGAAAAATCACATGGCATGGGAAAGGAGAATATAGCTAGCAGATGCGTGTCTGTAGCACATTGACGCAGTTGGCTGGGTGCAGAAAGTACACGTCCTCGAAATAGGGTAGGGTTCATTTTATACCTCGATTACTGCTACAGTAACAAGGGTTTTTTCATTTTACTATGACCATTTATTTTTACCTGCTCCATGGTCGACGCATAGACCTCTTGCAACCATTGCCCGCTCCCCTAGATGCACTCTTGTTATAGACATATTTGGACACTGCAACCCCAATCATATATATCCATAAACCAAGGGCTTTTGAGTCCCTAAAATTGTTGTTTCATACCCTAAAGGAACAAGGTCAGCTGATTACATCATCTCCTAGAAGTTCTCCACAGAAAACTGCTCAGAACTGGTAAACACTAGACCATACAGACTGCTCAATGCAGAGGGTGCGATGCATCTCACCTGCCACATGCAAAAAGTGTGATGCATAATGAAAAGCCCTTCTGTAGGGTGTAATGGGCAAGAGTAGACAAATGGCAGAGATAGTTTGCAAGGTGGATGATCATGGAATCTTCCAAAAACTTCTCCTGTGACACTTGCCTCTCTGAATTCACCCAGGGATGAGTAAGAGATCATTAATCTCCAAGTGGAATCAAGAAATATCAGAGAAAGGACACTAATCAAAATAGTAGAAGTTGAATCACCCCCCTGCAATCATCTATATATGGATCCCTCGTCCCAGAGATCCAAAGGCTAGAATCTTGTATCTTGTAAGGAAGTGATGTTGGTTTCCTGGTGGAATATCATAGTGTTGGATGATCTAAGCTTTTCATGAGGTGAAGAAGGGCTTTCATGCTGGGAGGATGACACTGGGTCAGATCAATGGGTTGTAATCCTCTCTTCTAATATTCACATGAATAAAGTTGTTCAAGTTTTCCTCCACATTCTTGTATGTATGATAATATATGCATTTGTGTGGTCAATATATATGTAGTCCTATATTTTTTATGATTGTAGATCTCTGCACTTTGAAGGTATTATGCTGCTTTGACTTTACAAGTACTCTTTGAAGCAGAGTGATCAAGGAAATAGTGGCAAATATCCCTGAAAGGGGAGAAGGGACATGCAAGGAACCAAGCGAAAGATTGAGGTTGGTATTCTTTGCTCTTCTCCTATCTACTTCTCGTAAAGGAAAACGGAAGTAACTTTAATTTGTTTGTTTCTAAGATAGCTACCCATCTTAGTGGGACTAGCAGCTCTGCATAGATACTAGGTATCCCGATAACAAAATGGCGATTCCACTGGGGAGCGAATAGCTTGTTTGCTTGTCTATATTTGTTTGCTTTATAAACTTACAGAGGGAGCCTGAAGTCAAGCCAGCTAGCCTTTGAATTGCATTTGCTATGAAAGTGCAAAGTAGATCAATGCTACTTCATTCTATCTCCAGGTTTTGTTTATAAACTGGACAATTGATTTACAAACATCCTAATTTCCCTGGTGGTGGCTCAAGTAGCCTCATTAGATCAGTCCCTGTGATTTGTATTTACTGACTATCATTAGCTCGGCCTAAATCCCTGAACTAAGCTGCAAACTGTGACCAAGAACCTAGTTGAAGTCTCGTCCCTAGACCATCGCACCTTCTCCTCTTGGGAATCTGGATGCATTGCACCTCCCGTGTGCAGTAGGTGAGATGCATCACTCTTTCCCTGTGTTACAGGTGCGATGATCAGATAAGACCTCTTCTGCATCCATATTTTGGTTTTTTGTTCACTTTATTCAGCTTTATTCAGGAGTTTTGTTATCTGTGATCAGTATACCACTGTGGAAACTCCCTTCCTTTGCATGATTCAACCTCCATAGTACAAAGAATTGTAAATGTTTTTATGTATTGTTCGCCATTTACGGTTCTCTTTTACAAATAAGTAACGTAATCAAACTGTCGTCTTTTGATTTGGAAGTGTCGCAAGTGTCGTTTTCAATTAAAGAAAAGAATCCTACTATTCTTGATGGTTGATTACACTATTACTCTTGTATTGGATTTGAATTAATAGTTGTTCAAGTGTCAAAAGCAGTTTTCAATTCAAAATCACAAAGTGTCATCATTATCTTCCTTTCGTCTTTTGAAAAGAAAATCGTTAGTACCGTCGCTTGAAACAATTCAGATTTGTACTTAGCCTTCTTTTTGTCATTCACACATTAAGAAAGTGAAAACAAATACATGCATATGCATTTGCATTTAGACTGCTTGTTGATTCTAATTTAGGATAATGCATCTAGTGTGTGCTCTCTTCTCTATGTTGAAAGAACCCCGCTTCTCTTTCCTTAGTAGCTAGGATTTTCATTGCAAAAAGAATATTAAACGATTGTTTATCATCTTAGATTGCATTTTAGGAATTGTATATCTACATCACACGGTGAACCTGAAAGGAAAACTTCTTAAGAAAGATCAAATGTAAAATAAATTCAATGAACATAAAAACTCTTTGGAAACTAACGCACAACATTTAGAAGTCTATGCTAGAGACGTATTCCGGCATCGTAAAGCCTGGTAACTATCACTTTCATTGTAGGTTGGGTGATTCCTCCTCTTTGAGACGATAAGTGCCAGTACGAACTTGTGCTCCCATGTACCGTCAAGTATATATTGGGAGACCACAATAGGCTATATCCTTTATCCTTAGGAAGCCGTGTCTGCCGCCCTATCAATAGCAATGCACTGAACACAGCATTCGGGAAGATTGATTGCCGTACCATAAAAAGTATTCTGCAGTTTTGCGATTGGTTTGGTAATCCCTCTGTCTAGATTTCCAGAGTAGTCTCTTTCATTCCTTTTCAGACTCCTTAAAGGAAAAGGTCCATCTGAGCACTTGTCACTTCAGGCTCATTAAAAATCAAAGGCGACTAGAGTCATCTTTAGCTTTTTCTCGACTCTTAAAAATTGAAAAATCAAGTTGTGTCAAAGTGTTTAAAATTTATTTTAATCGGAATAACATCATTGTTCCCTCGTTGGTCTTAGGTTGAGAAAAATGGAGTCCACCAACCAAGGATTTCCCCTTAAGGGAAATCCTAGTCCTTTCTCCTCTTGGGGAGATGTTGGTGCACCTCATATGGCCACATTGTCCCTCCCAGGACTGAAAATCAGCTTGCCAATATGGCTCTTCTCAACCTCTGTCATTCAAATCACCACGATTCCTGAGCAATCAAATCAGCAACTAGATGATACTAGAGTTACCCCCCAACCTTTTGCTTCACTTGTTTCTCCCTCCCCTCCTTCCTCTTCACTTGGTGAAGTTGGTAAATCTAAAAACCAAGTAACTGAGAAGAAGAAGAAAGGGAAGGAGAAAAAGAAGAAGGAGCCAAAAGAAAAAAGGGGCAACCATGCATCATCTAGCGAAAATCCACACACTACACCATCCAAGCCTAAATCTCCATGCGTCATTTGCAAAGTAGAACACTATCATTGAGATTGTCCTTACATCCCTCAGATCTTAAGGGACTGGTCTCCTCGTTTGCACAATCCATTGTCATCAACCTGTGACAATCGTGTTGAGAGTACACCGTCAACTAGTGAAAACGAAGTCTCTGGAAAGAAAGGAAAATGTAAATTTCCTTGCAAACTATTTGAAGGCAATCATGTCGTCCACTATTGTCCCTTCCTAGACGAAGCTAAAAGAGTCTTGGATAACCATCTTGCTTCACCTCTACGGCTTCCTCCTGGGTACAAGAAACTCTTTCCGAGTCCATCGCTAATTGAAAATCCGACTGACACAACTTTGTGGTCGGTCGAAGCATCTATCATTGAGGATAAACCCTCTAGATCCACACCAGATGAAAGTCAAAAGGTCGAGGTGGCAGTCGACCCGGTCTTGTCTTCGGAAGGTCCATCCTCAGATGATATAGTCACTGAAGAGAATGAGGATGACACCGTTCAAATTCTTTTCGTAAACACAGACTCCGATGAACATGGGGGAAACTTACCCGTTCCTTTACCATAGGAAGGAAGTTTTTCAGGGTCATATCTAGCCGTTTATTTGGTCCCACCTTCGAGCAACCTAGTCATTTCCTTCAATTGGAATCTACTAGGCAGACCCCATTTACCGTCTAATGTACCATTTCGAATCATTGTACGAGCTTACAAAATGGTCATGGTCAGTACCCTCATAGATGAAGGGGCTTCTATGAGTATCCTTTGCTCAACTGCTTGGAAAGTGCTTGGTTCGCCATCGCTTCTACCTAAGATGGGAAATCTAACAAGCTTCGACAAAGGAACCAGTTGACTGATAGGGATCCTTCCAAGTTTGCCTATAACTTTGAGAGGGAAACCGTGTATCTAAACGTAATGGTAGTCCAAGGACCTTTAGATTATAATCTACTCCTTGGGCGTGACTGTATTTATAGCATGGGAGCCATTGTCTCCTCACTCTTTTGAGTAATGTGTTCGCATGAAGGCTGAGTGGTCCAGCTCATAGACTAGCTTTCATTCCCCGGCTCACACATAGCTAATAGTCAAATTCCATCCCTAACTGGTCTTTTCATGCAAGGAATGTCTCATCAATCTCCAGTCCGTCCACCTGAAGAACACGAGTAATTCAGTGGCCATGACTGAAACCCAGGGGGCATGCACCATGGTCTGCTTCGGCAGGGAAACTTTGGGTATAGGGTAGGTTTCTGCGAAGGATATATGACTAGTCTGACACCCATCTGTTAAGGAAAATTGGATTAGAATGGAATAAGATTCCATCGTCAAGGTTAGGTGGTTGGAGCTAGAATCACCTTTGTCCAAATGGACTAAGCTAGGAAGTGTTTATGTCTGCTATGCGGATGGAAACTATCTTTCAACTGCGAGAACTTCTATATGGTAGCCTGGAAACTCTATTTCACTATACCTGGGGACATGCAAACCTTTTTGCATGCAAGTGAAGAGCAACCATCTATTTTCTTAGTTTGTAGAATCTCAACCCTTTAAACTCGTAGGATTGGTCGTTCCTAGCTTACATAAAGAAAGGATACGGAGCAAAGCTTTGAATGGTGCAAGGTCCATAAAAATGGAATCTATTAATGAGACATCCTTATCATACGACTGGCACGAGCTGTTTTTATGTGAAGTTCAAGCTATTTAAAAATTAAACCTAAGCAATGAGAAAATGTTCCCCCAAAGTTTAAGCTCATTAAAAAATGAACCAACCTCCAGTAAATAACCATTGTGAATGCATTATCATTAGCTTTTTGAGCCCTGGTCGTGTTCTTACCATCACCGCCACTCTGTTTTAGCCGATCATACGCCTCCAATTGATTGTTTACCCTTTTGAGGAACAACTGCAACAAGTGATTCTGTTAGCCATCCTTGTGACACTGTTGTGATTGGAAAATTCCAAACCTTACCTGGAATTAGCAGCTACCCGAAAATATCACTCGTTTGTAAAAAACGAGTCTCTTTTAAGCTCTTTTCATCTGACTCGTAAAATATGAAAAGATTGCCAACCAATTGGCCTCTCTAGCTCGTTAAATCTATTGGAAGTGTTATCCATCCTCTAGATTTTAATCTTTTTGGACCTGAGGGATTATTACACAAAAATATCGAGCACTTGTTTTGTTCGGCTCGTTAAAACTATCGAAAATTCATCCCTTTCGTATTATTTTATACTTTTTCGGACTTAAGGGATTATATGGCGAAAAAGGATTACTAGAGTTTCATTTCCATCCCTTTTCAGACTCTCTAAAATTGAAAAAGGGTCGAGTTGTCTTTTTCGTTAAACTCATTAAAACCAATAGCGACAAACTTGTCCATAGAGACAAGAACGAGTTTCACTGTCGCTAGGCTCGTTAAAACATAGTGATGGGTTTGCCTGAAGGGAAAATTATAGAACAAGCATATGTTATCCTCCTCAAGCTTGATAAAAATAAAGAGGTACTGATCAGCAATGACTGGGGAAAATCGGGAAGAAAAATTGAAGAAACTTAATTGATAGCGAGTCGCTCTTAAACATGACACTTTCACTCCATCACCATGATTGAGTCAGGTTGGGTTATTCCGTTCACCGGTCATACTACCATTGGTCTGTCATACAATCCATCTTTTCGGTTAACGCTACCAATCCATTCCAGTGTTGTCGATATGTTCAAGAGAAGTCGATCAGATAATTCACCAACCCAGCTTGTGTCTCACCCGCTGCAATACCTTCACACTTCATTCTTTCATGACCGCCACCCTGAACCCTGTATCATCAGATCGTTTTCACCTCCACAAAATCATTTGCTCTGTTTCGTGTCGTAGATGTGGGATTGATTAAGGCCCTCCTACGACGGGTCACTTCTTGTCGATGACAGCTCATTATCCAAGAAGTCGACCTAGGAACAACACTTTTAGTACTTTGAAGCTTGCATGCCTCAATGGAAAGTTTCTCACTTCTAGCGACAGTTTTACATCAATGGCCTTCGACCGAAAGATTTTGCATGGTGTTCGATGCCAAGTCCCATTTTCACACCACACGAATTGTACTGTAGTACCTTGAGGGTCATCATCATTATTGGTGATTCCTCTTGTGCCTGTTAACAACTTACATCATTGGCTGGTAATCAGGCGAT